>JAFBJU010000338.1:128816-232146 GCA_016785305.1 Colistium nudipinnis | reverse complement strand
CCCCCCCCCCCCACCTCCTCATTCCTTCAGAGAGAGCTCCCAGACTGTGCCCCGAGGCCATCGTACTCGGGGATGATGGATTGGGTCGAGGAGAGGGGGTGTGTGGAGCGCTGCAGTGTAGCGTGACTGATGGGAACATGTATTATTTTCCTGGAGGGGCTTGGCCAGAATGTATGTAGCCGCCTCGGTCACTAAAAGGACCTGATGCAAAAAGAAAAAGGGTCATTCCGGAACCCTGAATCACGACCTGTTTTTTTTTTGTTTTTTTCCCCATCTGTTTGTATTGGCCGATGACTCTGACACGGCATTTGCGGCTCAACGGTTTGGCCGACCGACACCTGTTCTCCTCCAGACTCCGGCTGAGACACCGTCCCGTGACTCACCTCCACCACGGGACCTCGCCCCTCACCCCCTTGCCCTCCCTTTCGCACATCATACATATGCATCATTGCGGCCACCGCCGACATCCGACTGTACCCTTTGTACTCTTTCGGGGCGAGCGCACAAGGTGGAGTCATTTGCCACAGAAACGGCACGTCAACATCCACCCTGCTGCTCCTGCAAAGCTTTTAAAGCCATCCCATAATGTTTTTTTTTTTGTTTTTTTTTAACTCAAAATCAATATTCCGGACTGTGAATTCCCTGCATCTTGGTTAAAGGAACATTTGTCCATTCGCGCTGTGCCTGTCGTGCTGTGCATGTGTACTGTAGCCAGGGCCCCCGAACTCATTCATTTATAATGAGTGGGTTATGACTCCCCCGAGTCACGCCGGAGACCGGAGTCTTACTGCTCAGCCGGCCGGAACCTCCCGTTGGAGCCGGAGAGGCAGCGATGTGCCGCCGTGCCGCGTTATGTCGCACGCAAGCGGAGAACCGCCGCTGTGATGTGAGCGTCTCCTGAAGACGGGTGGCTCAAAATGACTGTCGAATTTAGCACACAGCGTTGGTTTGGACTTGTAAATGTGCCCATCACAGAGCAGGAAATCATAAAAAAAAAAAACTCCAGCTGTGGTGTTTTTTTCCCAAAGTGGCTATTTGAAGCGAAGCAATCCTATGATACAGAGCCAGTGGTGTAAGTGTGTCTTTTTTTTCCCACTACTTTGTGTATTAAACTTTATTGAGAACGTTAGTTGTGTGAGCTTTATGAGCAGCAGGTGTTCTCAAGCTTTCCATCATTTCTGGTGGAGGTTTGTGCGAGTGACTTTTCACTACACAAAAGAAGCTCTGGGTTTCGAAAGCCAAATGTGGAAACTGCCAGAAGCTATTAATGTGTGTGTGTGTGCGAGCGAGAAATTTGCATTGTGATACGGATGCACCATTATGATCGAATGCCACAGACCACAGCAATCACTTTGTCTGCTGCGGCTTGCGAAATACAGTTTCATTCAAAAGGACACCCACGTCTACTCAAAATTCCAGAAGAAAAAGGGGGATGTAATTGTAATCTTGCTTTCGGGGTTAGTACATCAAACATTGTGCGGCCGAGGAACCAAGTACACTTTTTGCATTCCAGTTAAATAAAAAAAACAAAAAAAAACGGTTGTCCTTAGAAGTGCGTCACATGAAAGCAAATCCGTGTGGGTAACTCAAAGAGAGAGTTATGGTAATATCATCCAACTATGGAGGCGTGAGAACCCAGCCAAGTGGCGTGGCCATTATCCAGACAGGATGCAGTCACGCTAATAGTCATGATAAGAGTGATGGTAATCACATGTGCCCAGTTCACTGTGGAAAAAGTTGGTTCCGACCAGCAGTGTCCGATTTAAAAGCATTTCGAGGCCCAATCTCGACAAAAACATCAGCGTCTCCATGAAACCGTTGTGGCTCGCTAGTCGTCGCGCGTTATTCAATCAGAAGAGAGATCTGTGGGGGAAAAAAAGAGATTTTATAACGTACTCTCCGAATATCTGGAATTTCGGTCTCGGCGGCTGTCAAAGACACAATGCCCTCGTTCAGCCGAGCCGAAAGGTGTGTGTGTGTGTGCGTCTTAGGCCCCTACACAAGGCCAGCGTCACAAGTGTCCATCTTGTTTCCACACGGAAAGATCTATTTTACAGTCGGTGTAACTTTTGGATTTCCCGGGGTCACGGAAAATACTTGCGAGGACCACCCACTCATCAATCTGCTTAAAAGGCTCTCATTCTTTTTTTGGCTTCACTGGAGCATGTGCATCACTTTGGCGTTTCACTCCTCCGTCGTGCCCCCGTTGGGGGTTCAATGTCACTCACGGTCCTCCGCTCGCGCAATCTGTCTCGGCACTCCGATACAGCTCGTGTATGCATTCGGCAAATTGTTTGATCAGCTTCGGAGGTTTGGCCTGTCATTATTCTGACAACGTGTCAGATTGTCGAGTCCCATTGCTCACACCGCTACCGTTGTGTGTGTAAAAAAAAAAAAACAAAAAAAAAAAATCCTCGATTGCCTCGCATTATCCTGTGCCTTATCCAATTAGTCCGATACGCCAAAAAAAAACAACAAAAAAACAGCGCCAACCCATTTCTTGTTACCTGTCGGAAAATACTTGCGAGGACCACCCACTCATCAATCTGCTTAAAAGGCTCTCATTCTTTTTTTGGCTTCACTGGAGCATGTGCATCACTTTGGCGTTTCACTCCTCCGTCGTGCCCCCGTTGGGGGTTCAATGTCACTCACGGTCCTCCGCTCGCGCAATCTGTCTCGGCACTCCGATACAGCTCGTGTATGCATTCGGCAAATTGTTTGATCAGCTTCGGAGGTTTGGCCTGTCATTATTCTGACAACGTGTCAGATTGTCGAGTCCCATTGCTCACACCGCTACCGTTGTGTGTGTAAAAAAAAGAAAACAAAAAAAAAAAATCCTCGATTGCCTTGCATTATCCTGTGCCTTATCCAATTAGTCCGATACGCCAAAAAAAAAAAAAAAAAAAACAGTGCCAACCCATTTCTTGTTACCTGTCGGCCGCAGACACGGCTCATCTTGTAAAAGGATGACTCCCTGTATTCATAACGAAGATGGGACTTAGCGTGAATCAACTTTAGCGGTTGAGAAGTCGCAGGCTGCTGTCACGCTCCAGCCTCGTCTCCGCTTGGATTTTATTTTGGGGCGACTCTCTCAGGTGTTTTTTGGAGCCTGGGAAGCAGAGGCTTTGTGAGGAGAAGAGGCCGCTGCCAAAAAGACTGAAACCTAAACACTGTGAGGGCACATTTCATCCTCTCTCTCTCTCTCTCTCTCTCTCTCTCTCTCTCTCTCTCTCTCTCTCTGCCTGAGGACAAAATGTCAGAAAGTCAGCTCCCATGAAAGGCGATGGGTCGCCACCATGCCTGTATAAGGCCAGGCGACTGGCCAGTGTTGTGTTTGTTAGCGTGTGTTTGTTCGTATGTGGGTGGGTGAGTGAGAGAGAGAGAGATCCAGAGGGAGACTATTTACTCGCTACCACGTGTTCTTGTTCACCTTCTTGAGTTTTTGCGGGTTTGAATGTGTACGCATAGGTGTGAGCGCTCGCTTTCGTCTCTTCAGTCGTGTCCGAGGGCGTGTGTTTGTGTGTGTGTGTCTGTCTGTTTGTGTGTATCCTTGTGTGATTGCAGCCTAGCAGCAGGCTGACGTGTGCCGTGCAGCCACAGGGACACACAGGGGGCTCTGCTCTCCCTCAGCTAATCCAAACAAAGCTCGGGCTGAGCCAGAATGAGGAATGTCGGCACTGTTGGTCATAGACGGAGAGGGTCAACCTGGATGAGTGTGTGCGTCCGCGTGCACGTGTGTTCTGGCATTTTCCTGTATTTATGGGCACGGTGACTGTGTTGGTGTGCATGCGGCTCAGTATTCTCTTGTCGTACTTGAATGGAGCCGCCGCGTTAGCTTGCCGGAGCCTATTGGTACGCGGCCTATTCTTATCCCCGGACTTACCTGATTGCCATGTATAGTCACAAGGAGATGATAAATTCACCCCTGCTGGAACATTCAGTCTTCACCCGAATCTTACACAAGGGAGCTATAAAAAAAACACACACATCCACACACAGTACACACACACACACACACACACACGAGGCCACATGCACCTCAGCAATACTTGTTTTTTTTCATGTGTTTATCCATCTTCTTCCTGTGTTTATCAGCATCCAAATGTTTCCTCGCAAACGTTAGGCTCTGTATACACACCACACCAACTTTTATTCCCTGAAAGTGGGACCCTCTTGCATCGTTCTTTTTCTTCCCATTCCGGGGACTTTTTTGCGCAACACATTTCCCATTTGGCTCCGTCTCCCGTTCCATTTCGGAACATTAACGCCTGAAGGTGGAGCTGCGCTTTCTTCGGGGGCCCCAGCGGAGGTTTGGAAACGGAACTGTTTGCCTGAGCCCCGGGGATCATTAGGCGCTTTTCATTAAGGGGGATATTGCGTGTCATTGGGTTTCCAGGAAGCGAAGGATGGCGCAATCAGCGCACATGAGGTTCGCATTCCCGGCGGCCAAGCCCATTCCAACTGTTAACAAAGAAGGGGATTTTAACACATAAAAAATGATAATTCAGTTGAAAAAAAGAGCCTCGTCAGGCCACAATTCTGGCACACGTGAGACAACCATCGCACACAATAGTGTCACTGTGGTGGTCAAATGTGTAAGAGGCAGAGAGTGAGAGAAGACCAGGGCTGTCTGATTAGTCTCCCTGGGTCCCTGGAGCCTATCGGTCATGGATTCAGAGCAGCTGTGACCGATTTGACCTCTGACCTTTGACTATTTCACCCCTAGGGCATTGCTGCAGCATTTAGCGTCAATTTAGATTACAATATGCCTTTTCATGTACTTTAGTGTCGTTCTTTTTGCACCACCGACGTGCGACAGGCCCGCGGCTGTTGAGCGTTGCGTTGCGTCGGCGGTTCTGCAGTGGGTCGATAAACATTTTCCGGGCACTGAAAAAAAAAAGAAAAAACTTTTTCCTATCTGTGCACTTTCTGTTCACACTTCATTATGCGGCATGGTTGTGAGTAATGAAAGTGTGTGCAGCAATGGAGCACTGGAGGTTGGGTGCATTTGCAATGGCACATGTTCAAACTCTCAACTATTTGGCGCGCCGTCCCACACGTGGAACTGGTTAGAATACAACAATGCAACCACAGACGCCTCGCGTCAACCCACCCTGCCCGTCCATCTATAGCTCTCGGCCACGAGTAATAACGCCGCCATCTCACGAGCAGGCCAATTAAACGGCAGTGACATTCAGGTGAGGAAGAACGAGTGGCATTAAAACTAATTCCTGCTAAAAACCCAGTGACATTACAGCAACAGTCGGGGGCGACCGCGTTCCTCTGTGGAAAAATGGAGATCTGCTGTGTAAGGGGGGAAAAACATGCCGTCGGAGAGCTCGGTCGCGATGAACAGCCCTTCAAATGTCATTAGGCCGTTTTCTCACCGCTTTTAGCAGTGGAGATGATCTATGTGTTGGGTACGGGGGGGGGGGATTGAAGAGGAGGGACGCGGCCTCCCTTCCTGACGTGATCAGAATCTAAATCGCTTTTTTTTTTTACTGCCGACTACATTAACATGTTAGATGCATGTTGGATGCCTGTGTGATGAATCGCTGTATGAATACAGAGTGTAAGGCTGCAGATGGTTGTATGAGTGAAAGGCATGCACGGTGTGTATGAGTGAAGGGGAATGCACATTGTCACTGTAGAATGTATGAGCCGTTGGGAGTGGGTGTGCTACCAAGAAGGGGAAGTCCTACACACACCGCCGCCCCCCCTTTCAGCTGTTATATCCTTGCTCTTGTATATTCTTGCAGATGTTAACCCCCCCCCCCATATCCCTTTGCATTAGTGTGGAATATGAGCACGCAGGTAATGAAGGACATCCCAGGAGCCAAGGACGTTGGGGCTTGAAGGTCGCCCCGCCGAGCGAGGAGCACATCGCTTAGGGCAGCACTGCTCTCTCTCACTCCGGTGTGCGCGCACACGTGCCTTTACACATCTGCAAGGTATGCACGGTATAAGTAGTGCGGGTACGCAAATGCGTGATTAGGTATGCATGCTCTGTCTGGTGAGTGTACGGGAAGAGGACGTTCTGGCTGCGCGCTCGCTCCCAGAGACCTTGCTCGGGGCGAAAACTCTCCTGCTCATTAAACCGTACAGGAGCAGTATTCTTTCCCGCCACTCTCCCCAGCGCCCTTCATCAGCGTACAACGAGTCGCGCTGCTCGCACAAAAAGTCCGGCAGATAGCGCGCACACCCCTGATACACCCGCACGGCGGTGGCTGAGCTCAGGTGGAACAAGGCCCTCTGTCATTCTGGCCTCCTCCTCTATCCCCTATTAGCCCCAGGCTCCTTATGCAGAGCCACAAGTGCCACGTCGCATCACTGGAAGGCACCACTAATAGAAAAATTAATACGGACAATTAATATCCCCCACCCCCCCCCCTCTCCCTCTTTCTCTCTCTCTCCTTTTCCCCTCAGCAAACAGATTAGTACCTAATCCACCGGGGATGAGGGGAGATAAATTGTTCCTGATTGGCCGTATTGGGATAAATAAACACATGTCTGCCGCAAATGGCTAGAGCTCCGCAGAAGGCAATTTTTGTTTTAATCTGGTCATTTCATCTCATGGGTAGACTTAAAATCCTACTTTCTTTGCGATAATTGAATTGGGGCCGGTTGTTTTCGGGCGAAAAAGGCTGCATTTGCGGCACTGACTGTTGGTGCGCGCGCGCGCGTGTGTGTGTGTTTGTGTTCTCTACGAAGCCCGATGCAGTGTGTCGTAGGAGTGAGACGTAGGATGGATGAAGATGGCCATGTGAGGATGAAGGGGGGTGGGGCGGTATAGAGCTGGTGGTGGTGGGAGCCTCTACCTTCAGGCTACTAGCTTCCACCATCTCCCATGTGAGAGCAGAGGCACATGGATGGAGAAAGGGAAATTCACTGTCTGAGTAGACGCCGTGTGGCCTGTGGCTCATTTCCTCTGGAGTGGGGCATCACCCATCGTGGGATAAGTTGTCTCTTTTTTTTTTTTTTTCCTTGCACTCTTAATTCCGCCTAAGGGATTTGCCCTTTTCATTTCATTTAATCATGCATGAATGTTCTATGCTAATCTTGAATAGCTTCAAAATCTCGAATATTAGACCCGATGTCTCCCATTGGCTCACGATTCTTTTTAGGGACAACCTAGTGTGCAGAGCGCTTATCTCCACCCTCAGCCGTCTTTAGGCCACATGTTGACAACATGTCCACCGTCCAGACTCCCTTCCTTGTTTCCCACAAGTTTACCGTTGTTTATGTCACTTGGCTTCTTCCAGACAGACACAATGAGACCTGTAATTTCCTCCCCGTACTTTGATTACACTGATATAAACATGCAATAATAACCAGATGTCGGTGTCGGGGTGCTGGAAAAGGCGACACATGAACGCAGACGCCGGCTGCAATGGAAAACTAATGGGTTTCCATATTATCAAATGTGTCAGCACAAGAGAGACGCAGGCGAATGTGAGAAGTGGGGAAATGCTACGTGAAATACGGCTGAGCTCCACCTTTTTCATTTATTTGTTGTGCAGGTGAAAAAAAATAAAATAAAAACTGGAAGATGATTGCCTCCCCGTGTGAGCAGAACATTTTCAGCCCTGCGCCACATAAACCTCTCACTGGTCCGAGGCTGTTTTTTTTTTATCCTCTGTGTGTGGGATCCAAAAATGCCAAAGAGCCAAACGGCTTTCATTAATCTCGAGACAAAAGTTCCTGCCTCAGCACAACCGGCGTGAGTGAAAATCATTTTCCCAACTTTTTTATTTTGGAGGAAAAAAAAATAATAATACACCGCCAGGCCAGTCAGAGCACAGCGCCTACACCGTTTTTCCTCTGCACCGTGTTCTTTTTTGGTAATTAGCGAGGAGATACTGCCCACAGACAGAGGCATAAGGGACAAAGCACTTAGCGTGTCTGGTCCCTAACTAAGATTCTACATTCCGCTTCCTTAAAATAAATCCATTTATTGCTTCCTCCTGGCTATGCTTTGTCATGCCTAAAAGGAGCGCGATGTTGATTATAGCTTCAGCTGCCGCACGCTCTCGACTACCCCAACTTAAGCTGTGTGGCCAAATTTAAATGAAAGCACTGTGGGGCGTGAATTTGCATAATGTACGAATGGAGGGGGAAAAAAATGGAGGGGTAGCTCGGAGGTAAAGTCTGAGACGAAGTGACTGCGATTTTTATCGAGCTAAAAAAATCATTTAAAATACGGCTGGCCCCATTTCCACCACCGCCGAAAAACCCACCAACCCCGGATGCTGTAATGTGTTGAATTATCAGCTCAACCCAGTGACATATCCTCAGATACACCTCATACACATTCATCCTAATGTTTAATTCACTTGAAAGTTGAGCGCAGGGCATGTTTTTCCCTTTTCCTCCACTCACTTTTTTTTTTTTTTTTTTCCTACTTCTCCCCGTGGCAATGTCACAGGGGATTAAGTCACCGAGGCCCAGGGACTTGTTTATGATTTATCTGGAGGCAGGCTGGAGCCAGTCTTGGTACCCACAGGGCAGGCAGCTCACAGGCCACGTCCCCGACGAACCTCGCCTCCCGGTATGCTAACGCGGGACTCGTAGGACGGCCCACTGGCCTTCGTAGGCATGACGCAGTTCTGGGTAAAGTCAGATTGCACATCTCAGGATGACGCAAAACGTTCTCCTCTGTCAGGATGCATGCTGAGAATAGGGGATGAATCTTACATTAATGGGAGTTTTCTCTTTTTTTTTTACTATATATCTGTACTATCTATATATATAGATTGCTATATGTTCTGCCTATCTTGTAATTATCATTAATCAGACATTATTGTGCTATCCTAGTCTTAAATGAAAAGTAAATACTCTAGTTTTGTATCCAACATCCATTGGCCTTAGTGCTTTGCACCTCGAAATCACTTCTTATTTTTGAATTATTATAAAATTCAAATTACTCAATGAGAAACTATATTTACTAATAACAACCCTGATTAGGTCTAATCGAAACTGTGGCCTGACTAAACAGAGAAACTCCAATCAAGAAGGTTATGGGGTCGAATCTATTGCCTGGGGCCTTTCTGTTCAGAGTGTGGTTTTTTCACCGTATGCTCCAGCTTCCTAGCACATTTCAAAGACATGCAGAGCGGGGTAAGGTTAATTGGAGACACTAAATACCCTGTCGGTGTGGGTGTGAATTTTTGGTTTGTTTGTTTGTCGCTGTGATAGACTTGCGACCTGTCTGGCGTCTCGTCTGATGACAGCCGGGATTGGTTCCGGCCCCGCCACCAATGGGAGGCAGAGTTAAAAAAAATAAAAAATAAACGCCGTTGTACCGCGTTGCATTTATTGATGACATTTAATGCGAGTCTCCTCCGGTTCTGTCTGGTGTAATTGCTCAGTCACAACCTGTTGGAGTTGATTCACTTCTGTAATGAGAGTGTTTGTTGTGGCCAGGGTTTTTTTAATAAGGCGTCTCACAGTAGGTAAACCACAGCTAGCGCTCAAGGTTAGTTAGAAGCACATGTTCAACCACAAAACAAGCTAATCCGCTGCCAAGTTTCACAGTGGTTCCGCTATAACTAGTCTCCTTGTTTGTTTGTTTTTTATGAAAGGCACTTTGTTACAAATGACAAGTGACAGTAGAATGGGGTTAGTAAACATCACTGGGCTGGTGTCACGGTAACTAACATATTGGCCGCAATTCCACGGGACTTAGTGTCTTCTTTTAATTGCGCTTTTAATTAACTTGCGGGCCTAGCCCCGGCCTTGTCAGAGGAATGCCCGAGCATGCCGTTTAGCGCGAGGTAATGACATTAACCTCTCGTTGACCAAGAGAATGTAGATCACGCGCTACGGCCAAAGGAAATGAGCTGGGCTTTGTTTACTCGTGTGCACGGGCAGACGGCGGGCCGGCAGGGCGAGCCACCGCTCACTCAGCGCTGACATCGCTAAAATGGGGAGCGCGTTTGGCGTGGAGTCGCGAGTGCGGCCGGCCAGCTGCAATGGGGAGGGGGAGAGAAAAACAGCCGGTGCTGGAAAGTGCAAAAAAATAAATCTCCCAGTCCGCTTGGCTGTCTCGCACAGTCAATGAAATCAAGGCTCGCATCAGTCATTCACACACACACGAGTGTTGAGCTCCACCAAATCAGAAAAAACACCTCCAAATGAATAGAATGACATGACCCCCGGTGTAAAGACACACGCGCTGTGTGTTAGCACACTAACTGGTCGAGGCAGGAGGAAACGACACGTGGCACGCTTGGCTCTTTCCTGTCTCCGAGTGGATTCTTGATGAAAGTTTGCTCTGCTCTGACTGTGATGTCTGTGGACACCGACACGAATGTATGCCTCAGAGATCTTCAAAACCAGAGTCATATCCTCTCAGCGTTCATGATTGCTTCTTTTTCTTAACATGCAAGCTACGCCCCTTCAGAGTGCAACGTTCTTTATGGCTTACGTGCGCCTTCATCGGGGCCCACAATGCTTTTCGAAACGTATATATATTCTCAAAGGGGGCATGATCTCATTCGACATTATTCTGAAATGTTTCTTGGCACCAAGAGGAGTCCCGCTAATATATGCGTCTGAATCATCATATGAATAATCTACATATAACAATAATAATAATAATAATAATAATAATAATAATAATAATAATAATAATAATAATAACAACAGCAATAAAATGCGTTTGTGTCGTGGCTTGTTTGTTTCATGTATTCCACATCTCATTCTATATAATTACATCGGTATGACGCTAATAACCTTGGCTGCATAATTCTTGCATATTGCCCTCATTTCCTTTGGCACGTTAGTTAACACTTTCAGTGCCAATGTCCTCCTTTACACATCCAACAATGGAAGGTGGCAGATGTTCCTCAACGGTGGAACCACATTCAGTCAAATTCTTTTTTTTTTTCTTTTCTTTTTTTTAAAGAGGAATGTGGATTTATTTTATCAGTGCAACTCCGGGTACGGGCTGTACTCTGCTGGGACTGAGTGAGCCAATCGTAGGAGGCTTTGGTTTTGACCTTTGGCCCCCTCTTTCTTCCTCGCCCCGGGTTGTCACTGTGAGCGAAAAGTCCTTCTCCTTGCCGGGAGGAGGCTGCCTTGGCCCGCCTTGTGCAGCACCTCGTTTTAATCAGGCTTTGGGGAGTGAAATATGGGGCCTGGCGAGCAGGCTCTACCCGAGCTCCATTCATCTGGTTTCAATCTTCCCTCCGCCTTCGGATGTGGCCGCGTGGGCATTCCTTTTCCAGACACTGGAGGAGGGTGGTGGAGAGAAGTGAGCTGAGCTGCACGAGCGGCAGGCGTATTTATTGTGTGTGTGTGTGTGTAGGTTTTTTGCATCACCGTTAAGAATCTGCGACATGCAAAAAAGGGACTAACTCTGGTGATTTAACAAAAGGTGCAAATTAATTTGTCTTTTTTTACCATTCCATGTCAATCAAATGGAATTAGATTCTTCCATTCTATTAGCTGATCCACATGACACACTCTGCACGTCTGTTCTCCTCCATGTGTGAAAAGACTGTGCTCTGGGCTTGTTTTTGTGTGGGTATGGCGCGTGTATGTGTGCTGGTGTTGATAGAGGTTTTTGCGCCCCGCATGAATGGGTTTAGGTAATCACGAGGACAGATGGTGGGTGGGTCCATTAGCCGGCCCTAAATGAGCCTAAGTGAAGCCATTCCCGGAATCCTCGCGGTGCCTGTTGACCTCGCCGAGCCATCGCTCAGACGCCACTTTGCTCTGTCAGTGGCCCCGCCCATCGACACCTTTCGGCCTCCAGCTGCCAAAAACACACGGGGCCTCCGCTGACCTCGGGGCTCGGGGGGGGGGGGGGGGCAGCCGTCAACATAGAGCTTCTCAGTCCCCGAGGTGTGGACGTAGGGTATAGGTAACCTCTCCGACATATACAATACAGCAGTGTTATCATATTGTTATTTTCCGCCCGACTGATCCAGTCGAGCGATATGTCTGAGGCGTGCCATAGGACTGGCGACAGCGCTAATATGTCGGTGACGCAGTGCTGGGCGGATGGAGAGAGGGAGTTAGCGTCCCGTCTGTTTCCAATTATCTGGTGATATGTACAGCATGGGGAGCGGCTCTGTTGTGTTCGGTTTCTGTTTTTCTCCGTTTTTTCCAATCCGTTTTCAGCCGTCCTCATTTCTGAGAGACTCTTTTTTTTTTCTCTCCTTGAAAAAGCTCAATGATGGAATTTAATCAGTGTACGCAGAGAGGTGAGGATGAGGAGGATGAAAGAAATGGCCTAAATCCTCTCACATCCTCCACTTTTACCAAGATCTGGTGCCTACTATGTCCAGACTGTAATTTTCCCACCGTTTTTCTAAAGCTGAGCTTTTTTGTTTTGTTTTTTTTTCCCTGCTCCGAATACAGTCCCACAGCTCTAGGCTTCGCTTTTCCTCCACTTGTTTCGTCACCTGCCGACGAACTTAGCCGTATCGCCTACTGTGGCTTTTTATTGTCTTCCCCACAAGTTGTTAAATGCTCCTCGGAAACACCAGTGGGGTATTGGATTGCATTTAATAAAAGTCAGGGGCGCGGTGCTTTACAGCGCGCGAGGTGGACGCTGTTTGAAGTATTCATCGGTCTCACACTATCGTGCAGCATCCATCATCGGAGGGGGAGCCGAGGCGACCGCGACGCCATTCCACTTCCTGTGGTCATACACCGAGTCAGCTCTATTTTCCACGTAATGGACATAAAAAAAAAAAAAAAAAAAATTGCAGATGGCAGCAGAATGGACTTGGCAGCGCGAGGGGCTTATTAAGTATTGATCCGCTGAGGTCAGTGCCCGTGTTTCGGCCGCTCCGGCATTGTGGAAGGAGTTGGTTCGCCCAGTTTTTTCCAGCCACAAATTGAGATTAGAGCCACATAAATAACCCCGGGCGGAGGAGCATTTTGTGTCCCGGGAAAAACAGACAGCCTGATGGGCCTGAAAATGCTTTGGCTAGGAAAAAAAGTTCTTTATATATGTACTGCAGACATTATGGCTGATAATGCCAGAGCTGGACCATCTGTCCAGACTCCAGCCGTGGCGGGCTGATGTGATATGGTGGCGTACCCAGTGCCCGGCAGGAGATCTTTAAGTTGATCGTCAGCAGGCGAAACCGGTCTTCTTCTGTGCTTTTAATGAACGCGGCACCATCTGTCCTCCAACCGCAGTAAAGCGCTGCATTCCTCTGTCTGTTTCTACAGACCGCCGTGTCTGTGCCCACGCCGGAGAGAGAGCCCTGTGATGACTATTTTCCGCTCTTATTCACAAAGTCATGCCGACAGAAATACCTTAATGCATGCACACAGGCCGAGAATAAGCTCAGCCCCCCCGGGGACAAAGGCGTGTTGGAAACGAAGCAGTGGGGAGGGAGGGGGAAAAAAAATGGTATCGGAGGTGCACTTTTTTTTTTTGTGATGGAAACCAAGTTTGATTTCTGTAGAGGTGAATTCCATTTCTTTTCTTTTTTTTACCTAGATGTTTCTGAGTTTGTTTGGGTAGCACCGAACCGCTGACTTCCCACTTTGTCCCACAAGTAATTGTTTCATCCTCAGTGTTGGCCACGTGCTGGTGAAAAGGAGTTTTCCGCTAAATGTTCTTGGCATCTACACACATATGTATGCCTCATATGTAAAAAAGGACTCGCTCTCCTCTATCCTCCATTAGTGTGTGTGTGTGTGTTTTCCCAGTGGGGGGGGGGCGGGGCGGCGGCAGGTTTATTCAAGGCTGTGTGCATGTGCTCTGGGGAGGATGTGCCCTTTGCACACACACACACACACACACATGCACATGTCCACACAGCGTCATAGATAAGTTCCTGAAAGATTCTAGCTCTCTCTCTCTCTCTCTCTCCTCTCTCTGCTGCACGCCCCCTCCGTATAGTCCGTCGTTTTGTTGGAGACGCTCATGCAGAACAAAGTGAATGTGCACACACACACACACGCTGATTTGTTTGGGCTTTGCCAGATGTTGGGAGGATCCCCGTCGCCGCTGCAGAATACGGAGAGGTCACTGTCCAAGCCCCCTGTGTAACTGAAGCGTGTTATCTGGTGCAAAACAGACCATTTGACATTTGGACCCTGTTCATGCTCAGCACATTAAAGGAAAGGGAAAATGTTTTTCAAGCTGAATGTTACTCTGCAAATGGCTTTAACGCGACATTATTCGGTAAGTCAGGATAAAGACGCTGAGATGCATTGCTGTCATTAACATTTTAAATAGGGACCGTCATTTTACAAAATGATGATGGATTGTTTTTTAATTAAAAACAAAAAAAACAGGGAAAAAAAAAAACTTCCAGCCACTGCCGAGACTGTTTTCCTTGAGACTCTCAAGAGACTGGAGTTGGTCTGACTCTTCTGCTTGTCACTTTTTCCACTCGGTCACGTGTCGCGCTGTGGTTTTAGCAAAGGGCCACACAAAGGTGGAAAGAATGAAATGTCACAGAGCTTACACTAATGCACATTGTGCAAGTGTACTCTTTTCTATTTTCCTCTTCTCTTTCCGGGTGTACTGTGGACGTTTGTTGTGCGAGGATGGAGAAGAAAAACAAAACGAACAAAGAGAAAAGTGCCTTTGTGGCGCAGGTTGGTTGAAAGTGTGGCATTGCCATCGCCAAAGTGTGACCGTCACAAAGGGCTCCGTGCTCCTCGGACCGTTTCGGGGCTAAATCCGGAAGATTAATGGAGCGGCCGTAGCCACTTGGACACCCACACCCGTGAGTGTGGGTGACGAAACCAGATGCAGGGTTGATAAGATGCATATAGCGCTGTAAGCAGGTTTCACCCACCCTCCCTCACTCCCTCCCCTGGGGCACGGTGTAATTAGCTTTTCTCCCCATCTCCTTCCTACTCCCGTATTTTGCAGAGGGTGAAAAAAAAAAAGCGGAATACTCTGGGGGAATTAAAAGCGCTTGTCGCGAAACTCATTTCGGGGTTCTATTCTGGTCATCTGTCGGGGGGGGGAGTGGCATCCCTGTTGCTCGACATCACAGCGATGAGAGAGCCGTGATGCTAATGACGGCAATAAGAGCACCAGGAGGCGAACGGTGACCACAGGCCCCCAACATTATTCAGACCTCCGTGGTATTTTATCCCTCTTTTTACACTTCCCCATCGATCCCACCCTCTCTTTTGCCATTTGCCCCCCGCCCCCCATCCGGGGAACAAGGGATCATTGTAAAAATGATTCCTTTTTCCCTTTTTCTACTCATTACTGCTCCGAACACATTTCTTAGAAACCTCACATTAAAAATGAGCATGACCTCCACGTGAAGATGGCCCTCAGTTTTAGATTTTTTTCAACTCCAGCATATTTTTTTCCTGTTGTTGGAGCTCTCAGGGCCACAAATAATATAAAAGTTGGGATTTCTTGGCAAGTTTATTAAATAGCTTGCAAACTTTTATTATGGCCGCGTTAGCCGTGCACGGAGGTCGCGTTGTTTCAATATAATGCTTAAGGATTATTCCGAATAATTATTGGTCGATAAATGGAACATGTAAATATCCCTAGTTGCCTGTGGGTAGGATTTGATCATTTCCTGTGAGGGGACACAAAAAATGTCAAGTTGTGTTTGTGCTCGCGACAATCCTAACGAATGATGACAGAGGGGGGGAGGGGGGGTGTGGAGGTATTCAGGAAACACGAGTAAGATATTGCTAATTAGCAGTTAGGTCGGCGTGTGTCCTCACACTGTCCTGGTGAATGACTCTGTACGTACCTGACTGTAAAGTGCTACCGACAAAAAGCCGGGCATCAGCAGAAAAGAACATCGGTCGCTGCGTGCCAGGCGAGGAGGATTATCGAATTCTATCCCCTTCAAAGAGCCAGCCTCCAGTCAGGGTTAGAAAAAAAAAGAAAAAAAACACACAGCCCCTTTGATTTTTCACCGGCGCAATGTATTCACGAGTTGGACCTTGAAACTACAAGGAGACTAGTGTAGTGTGCCATATGCAAAACATGTTTTAATGGGGCACGGTAACTCGCCGCGTTTAAAGAGACTTACCCCTCAAGAAGCTGTAATTAAAAAAGAGGGGAGTCGTGGCTGTAGGAATGAAGGAATCTCACCGAGTGTGCGCGCGCGCGTGGGGGTTGTTTTCACACAGGCGCCGGGCCCGCACTAACAACCGGAGGCGGCCCCTTGTCAAATTTCATGGCATTTCAAGCGAGTGTGTCTCCTCCGCTCCTCAAAGATAAAGGGAAAGAGTAAAGGCCAGGATGTAACCTCCTATCTGTGGATCGGTGCCACACACACACACACAGACACACACACACATATATATATATATTTATGTTTGGCATTTGAATTGCCAATTTAGGTCACACAAGAGCGCAGCGCCGTTGGTGGCAGCAGACACAGCCTTCTTAACAGCAGTGTATTTCACTCCCCGTCTCATCAGCCCTACGCTACCACTCAGCATGTCCTCAGCTTAAAAAAAAATACATAGTTTCATGTCAGCAAAAGGAAAGGATGGAGTTTACTTTGTATTTGCTCTGTCGGATTTTGCTAGTTTACAAGCGCAAAGTCGTTCCGCGCTTTCAGAGAGTTTCCCCTTCTCCCTCCCGGTTAATCCTTAAATAAATCAGATGGGAGGCCGGGAGATAAAAGGGTTCCCGGTGCAGATTGTGCGGAGGTGTGGGATGATTGTTACCTTTACCTGCCGCGCTGGTTGGGGGGCTGTGCGCGTTTGCTAAACTGTGATTTCGAGGCCGCACGCCCCCCCGTGACAGCTGCGTTCTAAATCACAGGTTTGTGTGCCGAGGCGCTGATTTACTGTCAGCGAGAGATAGAACCCCACTCGCATCTCCCCCCCGCGACGCAGACGTGCGGCAGGGGAAGCGTGTTTGTGGCCGAGCATGTGTTACCACGCAGACATCCGTCACACGCACCAGCGGCCTACGCATGTATGTAGAAGCGAAAGAACACAGTAAATACGGCCTTCCATTTGTTAACCTGTGTCTAAAACCCATACCTTTGGGATTCAACCCATTCTTCTCTCTCTCTCTCTCTCTCTCATCCCTGCCTTTCTGATCTGCTGCGTTGGAGCACCAGAGGTCAGGGGCTTTTGGACGCGGCGAAGGCGTGCTGACTGAGGGGATACGGGGGCTTGACTTTGGGCAGCGTGAAAGATCCAGGCCTGCCTTGTTTGTCTGTCTGTCCACCTCGCTGGCCACACTATAATAAGATTGCCGGGCCTGTAAGGCGGATTTACTGGAGCACAACTCCCCCTAGGGCCTTTTCATAGAAATTGGTTCCTCCGTATTTCACACACTCGCCTCTCCCCTCGCTCTCTCTTTTGTCGGACGTGTCTGTGCTCCTCGCTGGCTCACTCCCTCGCTCTCTCTCTCTCTCTCTCTCTCTCTCTCTCTTTCTAAACCTCTTGGTGCTCCCACTTTCCTTTTGTTCATTATAATACGCTTATTTTCCTTTTTTTTTTTTTTTTTTTAAATTTTTTGTGGGTTTACATTGAACTTCTCCACACACAGAAGAACCCGAGCTGGGAAAAGTCGACACAATGGAGGAGAGAGAGAGAGAGAGAGAGAGAGGATGGAGGATACGGTCGGGGAAATATCAACACATCCTCTCCACATTATCTCTCCTTCAAGATGGGCATTTTTTATTGAGATGGCCTTTCCTGTGTCCTTACGGAATCTCATAATAGCATGTAAATGCTTACACAGCACCGTGAACCATGGAATGTTATCTATGTTTAAGCTATTGTGCTAAATAGGCTTTAATTTGAGTTTTTTTGTTTGCCTCCCCTCGCAATAAACCGCCAGCCAAGGTCAAGGACCCAAACAATGCACCTTTTTTCAGACTGTCTGCATAGCTGCCGCGGAGATTCATTCCGTCGTGTCTGGTGGTGGATGTGGACACGGGGTCTTGCCGTCCGAACGTCCCAGCTGTGCACACGGTGAATGAGGCCAATCCAAATGGGAGCGCAAACTCCCATCAAGGCGAGGCTTATTTTGGGAGCACCGTGTCATCCGTTCCAGAGCACAGGAGCCCCTCCGCAAGACTTGCAAGACTATAAATAAATGGGAAAGTGGGGAGCAACGATTGTATACCTACCAACCAACCAGCCCCCCCCCCCTCCGATTTGAAAATGAAGACAAATTCATCTCCGTCCCAGTTACTGTACATTGGCCACAAATGTTTCTTTTCTCGGGAATTACGAACAATTTATGACGTCCGAAGCCTCATTTGCCGAGCCGTGAAGAAAGCCTCAGACACCAGCAACTTCCCCGTTTGTTAGATGACCCCCTTCCTTGTTCGAAAGTCCATTTAAAGTCGGCTCAGGGAGGAGGTCAAGTACTTTGTATGAAAGAAAGATTACAATGGCCTCCTTTCCCTTCGGGTCACACTGGCCCCTATCTGTCTTTTCCGTGAACATCCCGAGCCTCCGGTCGAAGCCATGGGCAGCTGAGGGTGATGGGAGGTGAGCAGGGAAATGAAGGGATTTCTTATCAGGCCTGTGACACAGTGGTGGGTTCAGATGGCTGTGGAAGCTCTGATTACTAAGGCCGGGCCCGGGGAGCTGAGTCGGTGGGCACAGGTCTTCCAGCAGAACCCTACCATCAAGCAATAACGCGCACCCTTAGGTCCAAGCAACTACACACACACACACACACAGTTTGACTATTCCACCTCTTTAATATTCTTTATACTGCAAAGCTCCCTCTCTCTCGCTTCTCTGACATCCAACCTAATGTCAGCGGGGAGCCACAAGATGAAAGATCCCTGCAAATTCTGCATTCTAAAGTCATAAATGGGGGAAAACCCCCAGGGTCCGGGAGCTCCTGTGTGTGTGTGTGTTTTTGTTTTGTGTTGTTGACTAATGATTGGAACTGAGCAGGTGGTCCAACAGAGCAGAGCAATTCGGCCTGGCAGTCCCAGGCCTCCGATGGAGCACTTTCTCTCTCTCTCTCTCTCTCTCTCTCCCTTTGTTCGACCGGTGAGCGCCCAACAAGAAAAAACTCAAACGACCTTAATCGTTGAGAGGCCCACAGCTCAAGGGTTTACTGTCCGAGGCTCACAAAGTCGGACGCCCAGGGACAAACTTAAGAAGTTGAAGAACTGCTGAGGTCCACCGGCAGAAGATGTCATCTGTACAGCTGAAGCTCCGGTGGATGCTCCGGGTCCTGTGTCAGCACTGACACATTGTTTTCAATTCACTGCGCCGGCATTTTAAGTGGCACCAGAGACCACTTAGGGGACAGGGCGTGGACCGGGGTGGAGCAGCGGACAGGCGCCCAGCGAGTGCTGATGCATTCACAGACGTCCGCTCGGGCCTCCTGTGGACAAACTGACAGCATGCGATTGTGTCCGCACATAAGGCTTTTTTTTTTTTTTTTTTTTTACCAACCAGCACTGGCTTGAATCGCTCCCCCGCAGACCTGTGAAGGCACATAAGGTTGTTGGGCAAATATTGTGCTGTGTATTTATGCTGTGCAAACAGGTGGGAAACACTGAACCTCAGGGCATCTTATCAGGCAATGTGACGATGGAAAAGGAGAGGTGACAATATTTACACAACTGCACATTCCACGCCCGCCTCCGAACGAGCATCTGCCGGCCCCGGATAACTTTATTTCAGGCGCTGGCAATCCCCGGGAGCTATCGGCTGGTTCGGCAATTAAATTATAGGCAGGTAGTTAAGTTAAATGCTGTAGAGCCAAAAATATCTGTCACAGTTGAGTGTGTAAGCTCAGCAGGGCTCTGCAGTACTGTACCAGGCTTCTTTTTTTTTTTTTTTTTTTTTTTTTTTTATAATGTGGACGGAGTCGAATATCTCGGCAGTGAACCACACTGCACACACACGCAAGCACGCACTCACACCGTCCATAGCTTCAGCTTCCAGCAATCCCCCAGTGACGCCTCTGGCTAATTCCCCTCAAGGCCACCAGGCTGTCCTGCATCCTCCAATAAATTAGCCTCGCTGCTCCCCCCGCTGAGACTCCGGCCCTGGCGCTCTGGCTCACGTCCAAACCCGCTCATTTGTGCGCACAAATACTCCTTGCTACTTAGAAGCGCTGCATAATGTGCATTCTCTGTTTGTTCCTTCGTCATTTTTGGGTTTCGCGTTATTAGGATTCGGCTGTAGTAGCTGCGGGAGGTGTCCTGCCTCTCCGGTTTTGACTTTATGATTTCTAGAAAAGTGTCCATTGTCTAATGGAGACCTTTTTGGTCATTCAATTGACTGTAGTTGAATAATTGTATATCTTCCGTCCTGCGGCGTAATCGTCCGTATGCAGCGAAGGGCAGCTCTTCAGTAGTCAAAGGCTCTACACCTTTGTCTCCGCCTCGGCTCCCCAAAGCTGCTGGCGTGAATAAGAATGTGCTCTTTGAGTGCCCTTGTCAAGAGGGGTTAACAGAAAAAATCACCATAATACTCCTCTCTCTCTCTCCCTCTCTCCCTCTCTCTCTCTCTCTCTCTCTGACCTCTTATATCAAACTTGATTTCCTGCAAAAAAAAGAATCCCCTCTCTGTCTCTCCTCAATGTCCGGGCGTGACATATCTCAGGATCCGACACATTCTGGGTCGTGTCTCTCACTGCGTCGTCCGTCTCACTTTCCTTTTTTTTTTTTTTTTTTGCTTCCTATCTGCGGCATCCGTCTCAAGTTTGGATTCTTGTTACTGTTCCCCGCTCTGACACCTCTACCCCCCCCCCTCCCCCCTTCTCTCCACACAGTCCTGTTCAGCCTGCTGGCGGTGGGCGCCCAGACGGAGATGAAGAAGGTAGTCGGGGATAATGCCACCTTGCCGTGCCACTACCAGTTCCCGTCGTCCGCCTCTCTCGACATTGAGTGGCTCCTGCAAAAACCGAACTCCAAACAGAGAGTGGTAAGAAACAAGTCCTAACAAGGACTTATTGCTCCTTTGGCTTTTGGGACAAATCAAAGACATATTGCAATTTCACCCCCATTTTCTTTCATTATGTTTATTTTTCATCCATTTAGGAAGTGTCCCCTCACAGGCCACTCACCCGTCCCTTTTCTCCATCCCATAGTTCATTGTTTATCTCTGGCGTAGCTGTGAAGGAGTATCTGCTCAATTTCACATTGGCAGCGGCCATAGGAACCGTGGTTGTAGTGGAGACCTTTATAAATAAAGACAGACAGAGTGTCCGGTGGAGGAGGTACACAGCCATAATTAAAAAAAATAACAGCCAGTGTCTAGGGGATCTGGGCCATTCGTTACACAAACACTGTGTAAGTAGGACAGAGGGAAAGGCCGGTACAGTGTGAGAGGAGTAAAAATGTTAGTCAGTGTTTTAAGGAGAATCTGATAGAGCCCAGTCGGCTCTAAACTTGCGTGTAAATAAGAGTCACTTTATTTGGGCATGTAGCAAGTGTATATTAAGGTTAAATCAGCCCGTATTCTAAAATGACGAGTACGGTATTACACTGTATGACACAACCTTTTGAAATGCTGCTGCTTTAACCATCTGGGATCTTCAGAAACACACAAAAAAAATCCTCCTTCAGCACACTGGATTTGCAAAAATTCAAAGTAAAGGTCCAAAAATGCAGCCTGGTAAAAAAAATATATATATATGTATATATATATATATACATATATATTGTATATATAAAACAATTTCTATGCTTCTGGCAGAACATCAAACCGGGAACCAAGTCAAGTTCTTCATTGTTTGAAGTTCTACATCAGAACCATTGGTGCTAAAAGAGAATCGTCTCTCTGCCTCACATTTGTCCTTCCTTCTCCTTATTTCACCCCAGCCTCTTTTGCCCCCATACATCTCCTCTACCTATCCAACATGTGGCTCATAGTTGCACATCAACTCAAAGCCAAACGTTTCTGTGGTTTTAGGGCCATTACACGAAGGAACGATTTGTGTTGTCCTACCTTGGACCTTTTTTTTTTAACCCTAACCCTTGGAATAACTTGACAATAGCAGCGATGACATTGCATGCTTTAGGTTTGGTGTCATATCCTCCAGATTTGAATCGTTGCCTTTTCCTCACCTGCACTGTGTGTACACCACGAGCATGAAATCTAACCAGCTTTCCGTCGGAAGAAAGAGACTTTCTTTTTTGTTTTGGAAGTCATTTATTCGGGCCCTGGTGTGTTGCTATGCACGCACAAGTGCAAACTCTGAGAAGGGAAAGAGAAGAAAAGAAAACGGGCGGGCGAAAAATGAAAGAAAAGGGAAAACAAGTGTCTTACGCTTTGATGATTCAGGGGGAGGAGGGGTGGAGCAGCCACGTTGCGATGAATATTTAACAAGAAGATAACATTGAAGGCGCCATTAATTAAAATCAAAACGTCTGAAAATTTGATTAGGAGAGAGACTGCGCCTGTAGCCGGATGAATAAATCATCTCTTTGTTCCGCTGCAAGGCCGTGTAGGGAGGGAGAGAGCATCGTGTCAACATTTAAACTCAGCTGGCAAATGTACAGGATACATGTGTTAAGGACACGGAGGAGTGTGAGACGGGAGGGGGGGGGCGTTTGTGATGATGACCACGACGCAGTCCACTGTATTGATAGATGTAATAATGATATCCAATCTTCATTTTCATTTTGGAAGATTTTATATTTTCATATTGAAGCCAAATCCTTCTGGTTACAAATATTGCAAGTCGATATACATTTAATCTGATGCTACATTTAATCAATGTAATAAATGTTCTCTGTTAGTTAGTAATAATGGCTTCTTTGGTGTATATTTATAAATACCATTCCAAAAAAGCCAGAGATGACATGGGCCGCTCTATGTCTGCACACAGTGTTTTCTGTTTTGCTTTTTTATGAATAAACAAACCCACTCATTGGAATTGCAAACGAGGTTTATAACCCCAAGTCATTTTTTTACAAATTATTCGAAAAGTCCTCACACTGCACGTGAGTAATAAACATCCAGTTATGAGGCCAGTAAGCAGTGTGGCCACAGGCCGTTGCTTCTTAGGCCGGTTTCACTTTGTTCAGGTGCCAGGGCCACTTTGTGCCTGCAGCTGTGGCTACGGCGACGTATGCCCGTTTGCATTGGCGGCGTGTTTTCGCGCCAGCTAGCCCATGTGTGTCGGGCTTTGCGGGTCTGCGTGTGTGTGTCTGCGTAAATGGCCAGTCGTCACCTGTGATCACAGCAGGTGCCCCTGTTTCTCAGGCACTGATGCGCTGTGGCACCGGCATTTAGCAGGACCCCATCTGCGGGCTCTCCCTTGCCCTGAGTAATAGGCCACCGCGTGACAGCTGTGTTTGTTTGTGTTTGTGCGTTTGCGTGTGTGAAAGAGAGGAAGAGAGTGAAAGAGGAAGGGTGGGTCAAAGAGAAAAAAAGAGACACAAACAGGCAGAAGAGAAAATGAAAGCAGGTTTGCAGATGTTGCTTGTCTTCGCTGAAAAGTCAGATCATGGGTTTTTTTTTTAATTCCTTTGAAGCGCCGATCTTTGCAAACATCAATGAAGCTCTTTCTGAAACTAAAACTAAAAGTGGAAAAAGAAACGCAACTGCCCGTTTCTGAGTTTGCCTGATGTTATCTTCGTTATCGTTTTCAAAGTCCCGATGAAGATGCTTTTCATCTTATTGTTTATTCTATCTTCTCAATTGACTTATTTTGTGTACCCACATGCAATTGTGCGTCTATATATATATATATATATATATATATATATATATATAACAATATGCATCCATTTTTTTGGTCAATTTGACAGCTCTGCTAATAGGAGAGATGACAGTGCTCACGGACAATCAGCTAAATGAACCACTGGCTTTCCAGCAAATGTGTTCACTTGTTAAAATCTTATTTCCCGGGTGTTAATTAATAAATGTTAATTAACGGCCTCAGCGCCTGTCTGTTTTGCCAAAACGTGCAAGTGGTGAAGCATGCCGTTCTGTCCCGAGCTGCTCTTGCACACCAGCGTGAGGAGTTATGTAATTGCGAATGTTAATGGAAACACACCGGCGACATATATCAAGGTTGTTGCTGTTGGGAGAGAGAAATGAAATGTAACATACACGCTCTTTAATTAACATGGAAGCCTGTTTTGGGAGCCGGTTGCAGTCATGGGATTAATACTGTAAACGACAAAAAAAACATTACTTCCCCTTACATGACAATAACAGCTCTTCTTCTCCCCCTCGTGTGTAGATCATAACCTTCTTCGGGGGCGAGGTGTACACCAACGAGGCGACGGGCAGCCAGGCCAGCCGGCTGTCCTTCGCCGGGGAGTATCTGGGCGGCGACGCCTCGCTGCTGATCAGCGACCTGCTGCTGACGGACTCTGGCGAATACTCCTGCAAGGTCAAGACCGGGGGGAAGTACCTCTGGAGCATGGTCAACCTCATTGTGCTGGGTGAGTGTGCACAGACACACATGCGCGCAAACACGCACTATGCATGCACTCACAAGGATGCACCTCCGTTCACCTGCCATCAGGCTCTGGGGAGGCCCAAAACGGATACACACACACGCGCGCAAGCACGCACGCACGCGAACGCACGCAGGGCTAATCGCTGGATCATTAGCCTGGCACATTTCCTCCCGACATGCCGACTGATCTAATGATTCAATTTGATTCAGACGCCGCCATTCGTTTTTTTTTTTTTTTTTGGCGCGTGCTGTTTTGGCTCCGTTTCGGATCGGTTTGTTGATGAGGTGAGACCGGCAAACATAAGTCCGGGCCCCCGGACCAGCGCGCGGGACTGATGGATGGAGTTAGGGGGGGCGGAGTCACGTGGACGAGCATCTGGTGTAATACGTTTTTTCTCCGCCACATCGGTGAGCAAAAACAGGCGACGGGCTCCTGTCTGTATTGGAGGTAAATTAAAAAATAAATATATTTATATGTTGAAAATATCATTGAGGGGGAAAAAAAAGAAGGCAACTGCTGATAAGCTACTTGGGGGAATTACTGGTCGAAGAATAGAAAAGCCTGTTTCGAATTCATAAGCCGCAGCAAGAGTTCTCCTCGTACAATTTCTCCTCCTCCTCCTCCTCCTATTTTTATTTTTTATTTTTTATTTTTTTCTCCTCCATTCTTTTTGTCTCTCCCTCGTTTGCCCACAACACACAGATGGTTATAAATGGCTCCGCGGTGAGGCACGTCTCTGGCTGCATAGCTCACATAGCTGAACAACTCTGAAGGACGGACGGCCAAAGGGAAGCGCTGCAGTCACACCGTCCGGCGGGGAGGAGCGGGATCATTGTCAATGTCAGAAACGCAGAGAGATTTATTAAAGCATCATGGGAGATTAGTTCAAACGCGCAGTTACTGGTTTTCTAATGGAACAGTCTGTTAATCCTCTCTCCCTCTCTCTCTCTCTCTCTCTCTCTCTCTCTCCTTCCCCTTCCCTCTCTCTCGCTGTCTCTCTCTCTCTCTCTCTCCACCAAGACGTTTCACTGAGTTACTGCCTCCGTTTTTTTACAAATTGCCTCCAGCTTTGCGGTGGCACTTTCGATTTTTGAAAGAGACGGACATTTGCATCTTTTTTTTTTTCCCCTGTGCTAAGATAATAGCTTGGCGGCCGAGGCGGTGGCTGGCCGGGCATGAGACAAGTGTGCGAGCGTGCGTTTTTTGTGTGCGTGTGCCAGAGTTAATTCGTGCCTCCAGTGGTCGTGTATGAGTGTGTGTGTGTGTGTGTGTGTGTGTGTGAGCGTGCATATGGGCAAGCTTCTTTTGCCTGGATTCCGACAGAGTTTTGGATAAATGTGTGACGGATTTGCATGTGCAGATTCTCCATTGTTTAAGAGTTTTTTGTTTATTTTGTATTTGTGCGCGCGCTTGTGTGTGTGCGTGTGTGTTTGTTGTCGATGCTACGTGATTGGGCCGCTCCTTCTGCAGTTAGGCCTAACGGACACTGACGGAGCTGCGACATGCACAGATGAAGCGTCAGTGCTCGCTGCTCAGCTCCCCTCGTTATATTCCCTTCTGAGTGTGTGAGCGGGAGGGGGGGAGGGGGGGGGGAATCTTCAGCGATGGAGAAGCGCTAGAGTTTGGCCGAACAAAGGGAGAGGCGCACGACATACATAAGCCGTCTGGTTTCACGCACCGGGCTATCACTAAGTCACCACATCCCAGCATTACTCGGGAGGCTCTTAACGCTCCACTCTGCTGACAGGCAGCGGCGTCCAAAATTCAAAAGTCGACGTCTCTTACCAGACAGCGCGACAACAATACAACACAGGAGTTTAAATTTAGTTTGCCACTGATCTAAAAATGTGTCGCTGGGGAGAGGAGGAGAAAAAAAAAAGAAAGGGTGTGCTGTTTTGTTGGGTTTTTTTTCATCCTCTCCCGGCGTAGCGGTGGCTCACGGCGTCTATCTAAACAGAGCAGCTGGACGGGGCTTAGCCGGCTCCAGCTATACTGGGCCCGGCCTGCAGCTACTGGTTTCTGACCGGCACCTTTGACCCGTGGAGAACACATCCCCGCCAGCGTCCACAGCCAGCGCTGGGGTCACATTGATCATTTTTTTTTTGTTTTTCTGCGTGTGTCACCAGAGATTTGCAAACCACATTCTCTGATAAATGAACATGGCGCCTCCAACGGATAGAACGTAGCCGTTCTAATTAACCAATGTGTTATTATCTTGCATATGCATTAGCTTTTTGTTTCATGTAGCGGTGTATGGTGTATGATATTTCCGTTGACTTTGCATTATGCAATAATTCCTTTTTAGCCCACTGAAAACATTAATTCAGCTCATTTTGGACACTTGCCAATGTGACATATCATTCATTCATATCGTTCAATAATTGTTTAGTTTTTTTATATATTACGGGTATTTGCAATATCTGATTCACCCTCACCTTTGTTAAAATAATCATTTCAATTTTTAAAACTTGATGCAACACTCCAATTTTTGGTTATATTTATGTTTGCACCACTCTGATAAGAACACAAAATGCACAGAAAATGCCTCAGAGTCAAATCGTATAAGCACAAAGAAGGTGCATTTGGTTTAAGCGGCATTTCAACAAGTCTTTGTTGGTTGCACATTTTCAAATCCCATTGTCTCTCTCTCCCACCCGTCCCGCAGTCAAGCCCTCCAAGCCGAGATGCTGGATGGACGGTAAGCTGGTGGAGGGCAGCGACGTGAAGCTGAGCTGCAAGTCCAGCGACGGCTCCGACCCCATCGGCTACAAGTGGGAGCGGGTGCTGGACAAAGGCAGGACTCTGGGCAAGCTGCCCAACCTGGCTCTGATTGGTAAGAAGATGAATTGGCGCCGCGGTGACGCGCTGATTCACCGTCTCCGCGCTCTGCGGAGAGACGCTCTCGGGATTCATTTTCACATTAGGGAGTTTTTTTTATGGCCCGCGTTTACCCAGGAAGTGTTTTTGCTGAGCGCGCCACCTGTCTCTCTACTCCTCCCGTTCCTTAAATCCAGATATTTGCATACTCTGACGCATACATCGGCACAGATTCGCCACCGCTCGTCCCTGAGCTCCTTCAACGCTGCGTTCTTTCTAAACTGCAGTAAACACCGTCGCCGCGCCAACCCCTCTGTCTCAATGCTCCCCCTCCAGTGTTCCACTGGCGTCCGCGATGGCATGTGCCCAGACGTAAACATTCAAATGAATGACCTCCACCGCACGACACCTGTTCGGTCTACTTAGTTTTCCATTGGATGATAACGCACAGTGTCGGCGGCCATTATTTATAAGCCTGCTGAAAGGTGATCTCGCACGGTTGTCGTTTGGTTGAGATGACTAAATATCCCATGGGGCCGTGGGGCTCTATCGCTCTCTCAGACACACTCCTGTAACTCCCTTCAAGTCCTCTTCAGAGGCGTGGGCCGCGCTATTAAATAAACACTCCATCAACGTCTCCCCCCCCTCTCTCTTTCTCTCTTTTTGGTCACGATAAATATTTTAGTTGCCTCCCCTGTTTTTTGACTGATATTGACAGCGCGAATAGCAGACACGCAATGCTTGGATAGCATAAGAGGTGTTTTGTTAAAAAATAAAATAAAAACTCAAAATATAAGTCTCACCTGATTTTATTCCCCAGATCTGAAGAACCCAGAGCTGGTGACCCTGAGGAACCTCTCCATGGACAGCACGGGTGTCTACAGGTGCACGGCCAGCAACGACGTGGGAGAGGAGAATTGCACCGTCGAGGTCACCATGCAGCGTGAGTTTCGGCCTCGTAACTGACTGCCGCACGCTGACGGATGGTTATTGATTCAATCCCCAGCCGGACGAAAAAAAGCATTTATTCCCCTTCTCTCTGCCTTTCTATCCAGCTCGCCCTCTCCTCCATTTTCCCCCCAACACTAGGGAATGTACTTAACCTAAACTGGCGGCCACTGGTCGCCACCTCCGCTACAACCGTTATGTTTCACTGTCACTCTGATACATTTTCCCGAGTGGAGGCCTGGCACGGCCGGGGTCATGTGTCAACAAAATTACACCTCAGCACCATAGTGGAAACAGTTTGGTAGCATTGGTGTGAAATTGTATTGGGCTGTAGGGAGTGTTGAAGCATGTTATAATAAGCCCAGTGAATAAGTGTGAATCATAGGTTCTCGTGCATTTAAGATAAATGATGACAAACGCTGATCAATATGCGACATGTCTCATCCCGTCCGCCTGTCTCTCCACAGAGGTGAAGGATCTGGGCCGGGTGGCCGGTGCCGTGGTGGGAATATCCCTCGGCGTCCTCATCGTCATTTTAATCATCTGGCTCGTCTTCCGGAAGAAAGAGAAGAAGAAGTACGAGGAGGAGGAGACCCCGAACGAGATCAGGTCTGTAAACCCTTCCTCTCTTATCTGAACGTCTAACCGTTTTTTTTTTGTTTTGTTTTTTTTACCATTTTGCACAATTTAATTATAATATGAGGATGGATCACCCCTGGAGATCATGGCCCAAATGCTCAGTAGTGAAACAGACACAGCGTCTGTAAACCCTTCCTCTCTTATCTGAACGTCTAACCGTTTTTTTTTTGTTTTGTTTTTTTTACCATTTTGCACAATTTAATTATAATATGAGGATGGATCACCCCTGGAGATCATGGCCCAAATGCTCAGTAGTGAAACAGACACAGTCACAAAATGCATCAATGGGACTGCTGTGTGTGTGTGTGTGTGTGTGTGGGTGGGTGTGGGTGGGTGGGTGGGTGGGTGGGTGTGTGTGTGTGTGTGTGTGTGTGTGTGTGTGTGTGTGTGTGTGTGTGTGTGTGTGTAGGTGTGTGTGTGTGTGTGTGTACTTATACTGTATAAGGCATCATAATGGCTCACTCTGAACACTGCGTGCACTGTGTAGCCAGCACGCACCTCGACCACGACACTAACAGTATTTTTTTTTTGTGTACTTTTTATAGTTGCATATTAAGCGATGTAACAATAAATAATGTAGCGCGATTTAGAGACAACTACAAGTGAATAATGCAAATGTGTAACCTTTTTTTTTTTTTTTTTTTTTACCGTGCTAAGAGTCTCAGTCTGTGTTAACATGCTCAACACAGCCACTCCAGCTTTGGTGACACACATCTCCTGGGTATGGATTTAGAATCAGGATTGTTTTTTTTTTTTTTTCATCTCCCAGGAGTGATAGAAACTCATCTGGTGTGTCTGAGGTATTTCTAGCCGGCAGCGCACAGATGAGAAGTTTCGATGTCTGACTTTCTGTAGAGAATCCTAAGCCTTATATCAACGGGATAATATTTCCTGCTGACTTAGCCTCACAGCCCACACAACCTGGCAACCCCTTGATTGATTCTCAATGATCCTCTGAACTTTTCACACCATCCGAGTGACGATCGGGTCCAAAACCACCTTAGTGGGGGTAATTAATTATATGCCCACATTTAGTTTTTTTGTCACATTTCTATCCTTCACCCCCTTCCAAGAAAAACTGAGAGTTCTGAAAAAAATACTTTTTCCCCTTCAATAGTTCTATCAGGGGAACGAGTGATTACAGCCGATTTCATTATACCATGCCAATGTGTTTCACAAAACTCAAGGGCTGGGGGGTATCTCATGAATTGCATGAGGCTGCCACGTAACACTTGTCTCCCGTGAGTCGGGCCTAAGAATAGCGTTGTGCGAATGGTTGTGCTGTGTTGTGCAATTTCTGTCTGTGTGTGTGTCTCTCTGTTCCTATTTTCTATTTTTAGAGTTACCGTTATTATCAAATAAATGAACCCTCATTTTTATCTCTATTGCTCTGTGTCTGTGCGTCTGTGTGTGTGTGTGTTTTTTTTTCCAAACCGCAGGGAGGATGCCGAGGCTCCCAAGGCCAAGCTGGTGAAGCCCAACTCCCTGTCCTCGTCCCGTTCCGGTAGCTCGCGCTCCGGCGCCTCCTCCACCCAGTCGATGGTGCACAACAGTGCCCAGCGCGGCCACCGCCCCCGCCCACCGGCCGTGGCAGCCCTCAAGGAAAACGGACAGCCGCCGGGCTTCCCCCAGTCCCCTCCAGCGTACAACTCCGTGGTGCCCCCTAAGACCCCCGAGCCCCCCACCACCCCCAAATACAACTCCAGGAACATGTCCGGGCCCACACCCCCCACCCTCATGGTCCCCGCCCAGACCAAGGCCTTTCAGACTGTGTAGGACTGAAAGCAGAGCCCTCTCCTGCAACCGTGGGAGACTCCCATCACCGCCCAAGCCCCCCCAAGCCCCGCCCCCCTCCTTAAGACTCTTCCATAAACACAGAAATGCAACGAGTTAAAAGGATGTAATTAAAAAGAATCAATACTATAAGTCCAAAATAACTTTTAATGAATGCTTACTTAAAAAGGGAAAATACGACATGCTTGCCCCCCCGCCCCCCCTCCTACTGAATTACATTAAACCACAAAACAGGAGAAAAAGACTAGACCCGAGATGAGACTGTTTGTGTCTGAAGGGAGACCTTCATTTCTGAGTTCCTTCTTTGGGCTTTCGGAGGCACAGGGAAGCACCGTGTGCAGAGAGGTGGAAGAAGAAGCCCCCTAGTCGAGCTTTTCATTTATTTATCGACTCCAACGGTTGGGCGTTCAGCGAAGACAAAGAGGGGAAAAAGAGAAGGCTGAATAATAAAGTAGATCCGAACTTTGAGCCCGGTACCAGTGGTGGAAGAACGTGCGAGAGCATCGGACAGCTTGAGACTTATTTTTTCCTCTCTTTTTTTTTCTAATGTGGGAGGAGGGGGCTGGAGGTGCGCGGTGTGAATTCGTGCCACCACCGGCCCTCCGACTCTTCCAGCTTCCAGCCCCGGCTCCGAAACACGAGAACCTCTTTGCCTCCCCCCCGGGCTGACCGTGCCCGTCCACGTGAAAGGACACGGTGCGAGGGCGTGTGCATTGTCTGCCTCGGTGCTCTCGGCCACACAGGACCTGCCCGGGAAACACGCGGCGGCTCACAATCTGCGGGCGGGGGGGGGAACTTCAGGTACGAGGATGTAGCAGGGGGGGGGGGGGGGGGAACTTCAGGTACGAGGAAGAAGAAGCCCCCTAGTCGAGCTTTTCATTTATTTATCGACTCCAACGGTTGGGCGTTCAGCGAAGACAAAGAGGGGAAAAAGAGAAGGCTGAATAATAAAGTAGATCCGAACTTTGAGCCCGGTACCAGTGGTGGAAGAACGTGCGAGAGCATCGGACAGCTTGAGACTTATTTTTTCCTCTCTTTTTTTTTCTAATGTGGGAGGAGGGGGCTGGAGGTGCGCGGTGTGAATTCGTGCCACCACCGGCCCTCCGACTCTTCCAGCGTCCAGGCCCGGCTCCGAAACACGAGAACCTCTTTGCCTCCCCCCCGGGCTGACCGTGCCCGTCCACGTGAAAGGACACGGAGCGTGTGCATTGTCTGCCTCGGTGCTCTCGGCCACACAGGACCTGCCCGGGAAACACGCGGCGGCTCACAATCTGCGGGCGGGGGGGGGAACTTCAGGTACGAGGATGTAGCATCGGTGAGGGGGAGTAAAAGAAAATCAGTGGACTTGCGAAGCCCTCCCAAATTCTATCTACATCTATGGACGTCTTTTCATGGTACTGAATATATTCCCTGAATAGTTTAATAGTATATATAAGGCCTATAGCGAGTCATTTTAAATGTAGGGGATAAGCATCTAATAGCCAGCTGGACTTGTTTTTTCTTTTTCTTTTTTTTTTCTGTGTCGCTTCTCTCGGAGCAGGTTGTAAAAGGTGACAGACAGCCATGTGTCCATTCAATCCATATTAAGAAGTGCCACCAATCCCGAGGATGGGTTATCTTTTAGCCTTTTTTTTTTTTTTTTTTTTTACTCCACGTGTTGACCCGTCTACATTTCCCGAAGTGAAACCAAAATCGGTCACCATGAATGTGTGATGTTCAGTGATGGTGGATCCCCGTTAGTTTCAGCCTCCCGTAAAGTGCTGAATCAATATTCCAGCTGAGGCGCAAAGAATTGACCTTGACGTTCAATTTTTTTTTTTTTTTCAAAGTCTGAATGAATGAGGGCGGAGGAGAATGATCCCGGAGACTTCAATTGTATCGGGGTGTGTACGGGATCATTGTCAGTGCTCGCCCTGGGTCCATAACAATGGAGGGGCGCTCGATTGCCCTCCGCGTGGCTCATTGGTTGAGCCGGGCAATCGGCCAATCCCCTTCTTCGTCATATCCAGAGACCGGCCCAGTGCAGTTTTGATTGAAAGTAGCAGAAAGAAGGGCAAGTAGCCTAATCTAGTGTGCCTTTGCAATCCCTCTTCCCTTTCATGGTTTCTTTCTTTGTCCTGATCTTCAGCGCACCACTGGTTCACATCACAGCTTTGAGGGTCAAAGATACCACTTCGCGAAACTTGCCCTGGTAATAGCAAGCTGCGGCCTAGGCGGCACGAGCGCAGCGATGTGAGCGTGGCGTGACGGCGGTTCCACGTCACGGGACAGTGTAATGTATATTGTGTAACCAGTCTTGTTTTATATTGTACATACAGATAGATATACGCACATGATGTCATTTAATTTAATAAATAAGGGTACGTGAGGGCAGTGTCCCCCTTACAAATGAGTCAAGTGGGAGACCCTTAAAAAGTGTCACGAAACCAATGAGTCTATCGTGCAGTTGTTGTGTTCGGGGGTTGAATTAATATGAAACAAGCATTGTGTGACGTCATCGAAAAAAAAAAAGCAAACCTCTCTTGGTTTCGCCCAAAGCAAAACAAAACTTCCTCTTCTTAACTGCTAGCATTCCCATAAATTGTCGTGGGCTGGTTTGTGGATTTTGTTGAGGCGAGGAAAATGATGTCTTGGGATCAAAGTGACCCCCGTGACCTTTCCTGAGGCATCAGCATTCACGCAAATGTTTCCCCTTGACCAGCACTTAATGATAAGTCATGCATTACCTTGAAAAGTCATTCGCAAATGACCACAGATAGCTCACGTTTAAACCTGCCTACAATTCACAAGGCACACCAAAACACTCAAGTACAATAATGTTTGTTTTACTCGTGTTTCACTTACAAATCCACATTTTGACACTCAATGGTTGTGATTAAACCGATTTAACCCCCTGAAATCCAACATCTGTGTGAAAAGCACACGTGGAATCTCGCGTGACTCAACTGTAAGGGGCATTTTAGAAAAAACAAACCGAAGGCCTTTTTATCTTCAGCCAGGGATGGCGGTGCAAATTTGGCCCGGGAAGCTACCGTGTGCGCGGGTGGGTCTGTGCGTGCGTGCATGCATGCATGAAAGTGTGCGAGTGCCTGTGTGTGGGTGTGTGCATGTAACTTCAGTATAAGCCCTCGGGGCCGCACCCACACATCCTCTTGTTAGCCATTCGGTGAGTGAGGGGACTCCGGTCAGGCCAGGGAACCTCTATCAATATGGATAGGACTGCAAACTGGCAGCGTGTTTTCTTTCGGTCTCATTGACTCTCATGCCCACTGAACCTGGCGTCACGGGCGCCACTCGGGTTCTCGCTCGCGGGGGTGGCATCCTGAGACAAATCACGTTCCATAGCTTATGCCCACCCCCAGCTCTGGAGGCCACTCGTGTGCCCCTGCCGTCTCTTTGCATTGAACGCGTGGCCCTCGGCATCTCAAGGCGCACACGCACGCACGCACACACACACAGACACGCAGACAGGTACGAGTTGCATACACACACAAGCAGGTGCACGCGGAAACATAAGTGTGTGCATAATGCACATTAACAGTTGCGCACAAACACAAACGCGCGTGCACACAGGCGAATGTGCAGACATAAGTCTGTGTGTGCGTAATGCACATGAGCGGTTGCACACACACACACACGCACAGCATACACAAATAAAAGGCCAAACATTGTTATTTCTGCTCCTTCAGAATCAATTTGATGGATTGTATGTCTGGTGTTATTACGACTGACTGATGGAACTAGGATACCAAATGCTGCACAAAAAAGGGACACACTGCACCGCGCTCGCCCAGGAGATAACTTCACCCACACACACAGAGACACACACACACAAACACACACACACACACACACACACACACACACACACACACACACATACAATGACATCCACTGTAGCGACACACATTTGCATGCACACTCTGCTTTGCATCTTAACCGGGTGGGTAGCACATATTTTTTGAAACGGGAATCTGCCAGAGAACTCCAAGGAATGAGGGGAGGCATAACGGGATCGATTTTGAGCCCGGTGTTGTGGGCCCCGGCCATTGAAATTCCCTCCACCAAAAAAATGAAAGTAGCAGTAGGCATTCCCCAGTTTATGATCTCTTTTGTTGCATCTCAACAGTATGTGTGTGCGTGTGCCCGTGTCTGTGTGTGTGCGCGTGTGTGTGTGTGTTCAGCTCTGTGGCCTGACAGAGCGGCACTCTCTCCAACAAATGACGTTTAAGAGGTGTTTGGTCAGTTCAGAGAAGAGGAGGAAAATCTCAACACACTCTCGGCAAGCACATGCGATATTAATTCTTTAAAACGCTATCCATCAGCGGTATATATTGTCTTATTAACCACACTCAGAGGCGCAGTAAAGAGGAAATCAATGGTAATCCTGCGTTATATGGTAGGAGTATGAATCTCATGTAGCCACAATATTTTATGTTTTATCAGGCGGTTTTATTTCTGTTTAAAGCTGTTGAGCGGGGGCCAAGTGACTTTGTGCCATCGGCCCGCGTCCCAGCATAAGGGAATGTGATGTATCATTACTTTTAAGAGAGGCGACGAATGAGGCCGACGTCACCCTCAAGAGAGAGAGAGAGAGAGAGAGAGAGAGAGAGCAAAGGTACCTGCATGTCATAGGAGATTGAGCCGATGAACGGGAATGCTTTGCTTTGATGTAACATAACTGTATTAGGCAAAAAAAATAAAATAAAGAAAAGAAAAAGAAACGAAAAAAATAAATAAGTAAATAAAATCTACAATTGTAAATATAATCACAGAAACATTTTACGAAGCTTTATTTTTGCCTTTTTCATCGAGATTTTTTTCTTTTTTTTCTTTTTTTCATCCATGTATTTTGCACTTTCTGTGTGCTTTGCTCGTCACCAGCCCGTGTGGGCTCCGTGTGGTGCTCTTGACTGAGTTGTGTTGATGTCAGGGGGGGAGACACGCGCGGCGCGGCGTTACTAAAGGGAAATACAAGACACTTTGGTTTTTCTGTACTCTCATCCGTTTTCTTTCTGCCGTGGCTTCTCTTTGGTTTTTGTAAAACGGTACAATTTCTGTTTTGGTTTGTTTCTTTGAGGAAAACAATCCGTGTAAATATCACAAGTAAAAAATGTATATTTTTACGACTTCTGAGTTATTACTCTTTCATTTGCAAATAAAATATCCAATGACAACTTAACTGGTCTACTGGTATAGTGATTTGGACTTTCAATGGGCTCTGGTATTATTACATTTGGAATTCTTTTTTATTCTCTCATCATGTACTGCCCTGTTTTCCGGTGCAATCAGTTTGCGACATGATCTTTCCTTTGTAGTGTCGGTATGTATTTCGATTTTGAAAAGACTCAATCCACTTGAGCAGCCAAAAAGTACATCATTTATGACCTGCTTGTCTGAAAAATCGAACCCAGAGGACAAAAAGCTAAATCAGTGTTATCATTGCATCATTTTTTGCACTGAAGTGATCGACATTCAAAAGCCAATGAAAAAACCCTCGCATGTGCCCAGCTGCATTAACCATGTGCTGCTAATGTGGCAATGGCTAACGACCTAATGTGGCACATAATGGATGAGCTATATCAAGTAAGTTTCCACACTCGGCAAGCTGACCTTCACAATGTAGAAAATCAATCACTAATCTGCCCCCGAGGAACGGTTTCAGCATAAACAGCTGGTTAAGCCGGGTTCATCTTGAAGCCTACGAGGTTTAGACCACAAAATCACAGCTTGTGAAATTGCCAAATATTGTGTTCAGTTGTTCAAAATTCCAAAAAGCTTCAGTTCCTTGCTCCTGCCGGTCTCTCTGGATCTCCTGCCTCTCAACGTGACACATCGCTGCACGAGGCAACAAGGTCAGCGATATCTATTGACCTGTCAGCCACTTATTGACTGACATTCATCTCTTCCCCTCTGAAAAGTTCTTGTGTTGACAATCTATTGAGCGGCCAAGATGGAGTGCGTGCGTGCGTGTGTTTGTGCCTTAACCCCGGTAAAAAGGATGGCCTGCAACTTTATCTCGGTGCTTCAAAGATGCGCTCAAGAGGTTAAAAAAAAAAGAGGTCCCATTAAAGATAGGCTGCACATGTGGAAATTACGCCCCGAGTTAATGCACTTGAACGTGCCACAGGGGGATAATGCAATTACCAGTGTGTTCACTCCCATCTGTTTGTTGAGGGGGCTAAATTTACATCTTTTCAAAAGGAGCACTCATATTAAACAGGATCACATTTTCAAGGCCAGATCACATTTCTCCACTCCCCGCTCCATGCCTCTGCGCCCATTGTTCCACATGATTCACCCATCTCACTGGCATACCCACGCACGCACGCGGACACACGCGCACACAAATAAATCCATGCATATGCTGTGTCTATGGCATTTGGCTACACACAACAAAAGACAATTGTTTCTTGTGGAACCAGCAATATAGACATGGAAATATTATATAGAAAATAATCTACATTACTATTTTTGGCCTATTAAGACCAAGTCACTGGTACTGGAACTATTACGACTTCACATTGAAAAAACCCTGAATTTTGAAGTTGCCCCAATACAAAAAGTGACAAAATATGCTATCCCACAGATAAGAAATCTTTTGACTCTGGGCAGAGTTTATAGTCTAATTAATATCAAATCATAATTTGCTCCTGGTCTCCACTGTTATCTGCACAGTAAATACTTGTAGATTGCCACACAAGGCCTTGGTAATTGAAGTCACTTACATAATAGCATCCCCTGGTGTTGATGGGGTATGGTTCCCTTGCTATCTGTTATGCCGACAGGCTCGTAATGGAATGAGAAAAATCATAATTCACACATGGCCAGCTGAGATTATTTAATTACTCATCTCAAGCGGAACCTCCACTGTATAAATGAAAAACAGGTGCTGCCAGCAACTTCTTTCACGACGACGGCCTATTAGCTGGGATGTTTGTGTAACTCTTTTTTTTTTTTTTTTTTTCAATCTAACTTTTTATGTCTGGGAGGCCTGGACAGTGTCGTCTTCTTTCTTGGAAATTGACCTCATCACTAATCAGCAGATCTCATTTCCTGAGTCCCCACAGATAACACTAACCTAATATGAGCACAAAAAAAAATAAAAAAATGTAGCACTGCTGTCCTATAGGGTTCAATGGAATAACATAACAGTAATATTGTTTGTGCGTCTCACTGAGGTACATGTACTATACATGAGTGGCTTTGCTTAAAGCTCCCTCTGGTGGAACGTGATAAGTGTACAGAGGACATACAGTGATAAAAAGGAGAGGGTTATGGATGACCACAATGCATTGGGAGGGTTGAACAGTAGGTTTCAGTAACAGCAAAAAGGCACCGTGGTTTAAACAGCTTTTCGCTATGAAAATGCAACTCATATTATTGTGAATCAAAATCATATTCATCTCTGTGTTCAATTCAGCCGAAATCTTATCACCTCTTACTTTTGGCACTCATCTTTGAAACCGGCGATGGCAGTAAATTGCCTCCATTACTGTCAATCTTTGCGAATAATACCGCGGACCTTCACTGGTGCTTTGCGAGTCTTTGCACTGATTATGCCCGGGTAATGAAAATCACACTGTGACCCACATTTAAATGATATTTCACTCTCTGACAACTGCACTAATTATAGGGCTGCCACACATTTATACAGAGAGGTTAATAGCATGCTATTTTTGACACTTGTTCCCTGCTGAAATTCCCATTTGAAAACTTGGCTTGTCTTAGCGGGCACGTGAACTACGGAAAGTGGAAAGTGGAAAGAACTTTTTGGGAGCATAATTGCAAACTAACCGTTGGATACTGCAGAGGGACACTGACAGTAAAGATTGTGATTAATGCAACCAATGACGTCTCTGAAAAATGTAAGCATCAATTACCACTGAGATCTTTTTATAGACACATAGTTGAGCCTGTTGAAACCAATGCAAAAATGGCTGCACACTCACCTGGTGCTCACAAAAAGGCTTTTAGTCCATATAATTGCAAAAGAAGTCAGTTAATGTTTCTTTTAAAGGCGTAAAAAAGTAAAATGAACTGTGGGCCTAATTGGTTATTAAATATCCATAACTCCACAATCCAAACATGCGGTACATCGACGCTAGAACTATAGTTCACATAAATGAAGGAATCCCATTATACTGCAATGGATGCCCATACTGGCAGACAAAACAACATATGACAGATTATTTCCTGATTTAACGTCATACAACTCTTAATAGTCCCACCTACTAGTGACAGCCTCAATCAAAGAAACAAATGTCTGCAGATGTTGCAAAATAGTTGTATTTTGGTGAAACGTTAATAAAAATGATTCATTTTACCCTTCAGGTTCTGGAAGCCCGCAGTGACTTCAGTACACTTGCCTTGAAGACTAATGGCTGAGCAGTGGTATTAATCCTCTGTCTGTGACAGGGAACCCCTTGATAAATATCTGATGCTTGTGCCAAATGCGTTTTTTTTTTTTTTTTTTTTTAAGTTTCAGCCTGAAAATGTCCCATAAGGAGTCTCCCGTGTGAGAAAATCCATCTCTCTTGACATCCTCTGAGCCCAGCTTTAGCAAGGCGTATGAGAACAGCGGTACAATAGAAGCTTCTTTTTTTTTTTTCTAGTCATTAAAACGCCGCTCTGGAGAAATGTGACGCAGGAAGTGGGTGAAATAACTGTGTCACCTCACTGTGAGTCCTGTCAAGGACAGCAGCAGGACGACACCTCGCTGCGGAGCAGATAATCTAGCCTGAATATCAGTTCACCTCTGTTACACACAGTGTACCCGCTCCAGAGGTCATGGCCTCTGGGCATCTCATCCCTCAGCTGAGGCTGGAGAAGCCGTCGGAGGACAGGTTGTTCAGGGGCATCGCCTTCCTGCCCTTCCAGCATGGACACCTCCAACGCGGGAAGTCAAGCTCTCCCCGCAGCCGCAGAATGCGACACAAGTAAGAGTGATTTTGTCTCTGCCTTATTTTTTTCTACACAAAGTTTGAGAGGGAGATGGAAATGATTAATGCACAAGGCAAAAAGGGATTAAATGTAGGTTTCAGCCTGGCCCTGCCAAATAACTGTAATGAAAAATCAACCACAGTAATCCACTGACCAACCCAGCCCTGCTCTTCTTGTTGTTTTTCAATGTCATAAATTACATTATTTAAGATGTGGTTGATGACGAGCTTAAATGGTCTGTGGAAAAAAATAAATCTTTTCTTTTCTCTCAATTGTAGATCAATATAATGGCCAAATTCTGCATGAGAAATATTGTGTTGATTAATTACCTGCGCTAGAGCATATTTAAAACCTACTGGAGATAGAAAGTCTGTTTTTCCTCTTGACCAGCTGTTACCCACTGACAGACTCCCCGAATGTAAAGCGGTAATTAAAGATGGGAGATTGCGATAGTAATTAGTAACATGACACAACTTGATGGGGATTTAAACTTTACAACATGTAGCTACATTGTGCTGTCACAATAACTGTTGTATCTGTGCAGCTGGGCTATAGTGATAAAAAATAAATACTGGCTTTGGCCAACGTGCAATAGCCATCACTGGCGAAATTCACCACAAAAGGGAGCTGTGACACACACACACACATATGCAAACACGCACACACACACTGTGCTGGGCTGCGTCGTGCGCCCCACCGATCCAGGGGCGCGTGCACCCCCCCTTGCGCCTATAACTTCCTGCTAATCCACCTACATCCGGTTTGGTGGTGGAATTGTTTGGCGTGATTGAAACATGGCGCGTCTGTGTCGGCCTTGCCATCTTTCAGGTAGGAGTGCGGGCCGTCTTTTTCTCCCTTTGCGCACCGCAGCGCGTGTTTGTATTTATGCAGTTAGCGCAAATTCGAAGCTTTCGCGCGACGTTCTTAATATCGGGTGTGTGCGCGCGCATTCATGTGCAGCAGGTGCTCAGGTGTGCGCCTGCGAGAGAAGCTGCGGTCTTGGTTCTCTTTGTTTTTGCGCTTTCTGGGACTATTTTTGCTTGGAGCCCCCGGTCTGGCTCGTGTGTTTGTTTAATTTTCACAACATGTTATTGTGGTTGGATTATTTATTCTGTTACTTCGAGTGTTTTTCTTGTGGGTTATTTGCAAGACTTATTGAGTTATTTTTCCTTTAAGGAAGGTGTTTGTATGTTGTGGTTCTTTGTACTCTTCTGTTTTTTTTATTGTTCATTTTTGAGTGTTGTTTTGTGTATTTGTCTCTGGTAGTGTGTCAACATAGCACTGCGTGTCAGTAACTCCCCGAGATGGCCCCACGCTGGGCCTGCTTTATTTCAATTGAATTGAATGCTTGTCGTCCTTGTTTTGAACAGGTGCTGTGGGTTTTAGCAGCAGCCTGATCCCCTCGGGGTGGTGGTGTTGTGCTTATTGTTGTTATGTTGTGACACTGGCGTCGTTTAGTTTTGATTTCCTGCTACAGTGGTAAGCCCCGGCCCTGTTCCTCGCTCTGCCCCGGCCTAAGTCCTGGCAGGACTTGGTTGGTTATTGTGACTGCTTGTTTATTTTTTTGCAATTGAGAATTTTCACTCAAAGTATTATTGATAAATAAAACCTTCTCTGGAACCTGTGTGACCTTGTTACAGGGGGATAATGTCGCCTGAAGTGTTGCAACTTTAAGGTTTTGATTTCCTAGGGGTGAAATTGCATTTTTTTTTTTTTTGGTGCCTGGGTGTGGGTGTGTGGGGTTGTTTTAGGCATTGTAAGTAGTCAATGCAATGTACACAAGACAATGTGAAAATACTCAAAGCCAATTAAATATACACACATCAAGCCCCTGCAGTTAAACAACACTTCCTGTCCTTGTGATCATTTCTACTTAATGTATACTTTGCTGTATAATGTAAAAATAGAGCAACTGTCAAAATTAGTAGATGTAGTGAAATACAAACTTAGTGTTTACATATATTTTGGATGACTATTTTCCTATAGGAAGGTTTGTGTTCTCCAACAAGGAATAAAGGCAATGGTAATTAACCCTGCGCTGTCGCTGGGTTTTAAGCTGGAGTGTTTCAGGAAGTGACAACACAGCTGCCCGTTGCTACGGGAACCGTCACTTGGGCCAATTAGCATCTAATTGGGGATCAGTCTAATATGAAAACTGGCTGCCACTGAGGTGGCGGTGATTAGGCATCCATCTCTTCCTCTGCTGAACACTTAGCAGCCCCCGCGACGTGGTGAATCCATGGCGCGATGGTAGGAGTGACGCATGCCAACTGTGTCAGGGCCAGATTACACAGCTCGGTGATGGTGTCGGAGCACTGTGGGCCGTCTGTCTAATGAGCTTCCGGGCTACCAAAACTCTTTTCTGATGCACACTGATCAGATGAAAGACAAAAGTGTGAAATATGCCACATTTCTTGTGACTCACCCCCCTCCCCCCTCTGGGCAGGGATTCACAAGGAGAGTGTGTGTGGCCCGAGGAGCTGCTTCACTGCGGTTGCTTTAATCACATAGGAAACATGTAATCGGGGAAGGAATTTGAATATGTGTGTGCGTGTGTCACTTTTAACTGTTGCTGGAAGCCATATAGCGGAATTTGTTATGGTCTAAATCATCATCACGCGTTGTGCCCCATTTGCTGTCAGGCTGCTGAGCATAGAATGAAAGCAGCATCGTCGCTGGCAAGTTTTGGTGCATTTTATTTTCCTAAAAATTGTAGATGAGTATGTGAACGGTCTGCAGTAACTTAGCCTTCAGTTCTGGGGAAAAAAAAAAAAAGAAGATTTGGCCGACATCGGGTATCTGTGGAATAATAAGCTGAAGGACACCATTGGCTCCACCGCGAAGTTCTCACTTGTATCCAAATTGGCCTCATGTGGATATCATTTGAGGCGTTACGTAATGGTGGTGCCAGCACCTCCGTCTGACTGCGTGGCACTATAACACTGTAAAAAGAAAAAACACTGCTTCCCTGACACTTCTTCACGGCTTCATTGCTGCTGTCTTTTTTTTTCGCCGAGGGCTGGTTCTAAATCTGCGACGCCGAATCCTTTTTTTTTTTTTTTTGCATTGCCTGCGAATAAGTTTTGTTTTATTGGGATTTATGGCTCAAGTTGATAATGTGACAACTTAAAAAAAAAAAAAAAAAAAAAAACTTGGTGTTGTGTAAGTTTGCGTTAATGCCTCGTTTTAATGCCACTGCTCTTTTGGTGCATAATGTACAGGTTCAGTCAGCGGGATTTTTTATTGCCCGTTGATTAAATTGCTCTTAGGGAAGCACTAATAAAGAATTCATCTGGTCCAGCGCCTAGCACTTCTCCTCCATGGCCAGTCTCCAAATGGATGAGTATGGATGCTTTTGTTACCTCCCCATTTCCAATCAGCAAAATTAACAGCCTCCGCTGCCAACCCTGCCGTCATCCTGTACCTGATGGAAGACACAAAGGACGGGGAGGTCAACCCAGGAATGGGTAAACGGCTCTAACGAGCATTTTGTCCAGTAGGATGTATGTTTTTTTTTATGTTTGAGAGCATTCATAAATTGAAAGGAAATCATGAATAAACAGTTACATATGTAAAGACCTGTATTCAGAATATTATTATTATCTGTATTTATCAGTAAGAAAACGGGTAAAAGACACAAAATTTTAGTATGTCTGTAATCGATGAGTAATCCTACTGTGTACACAGTGTGTAGATGGATAGATGTGTATTTTGAAATCTCACTGTCGGCACCTTTATGACTGAAACATATGAGATTTAGATTCTGGTGACAGGGGCTGAGGATCTGCTGAGACCTGGCCCAGAAGCACTTTTTTTTTTTTTTTTCAGTGCCCTGAGTCAAATGTTGTGGCTTGTGTACTGGACGCCCACCGGCCGTGCCTACTTTTATCACCGAGACAACAAACGGAAGCAGTGAAGTGATACCGGCTGATTCAAGTGTAGCATAAGGGAATCTGCCAAAAACAACCGTTGGGGCTTTGCCCGTGTGTGTGTGTGTCTGTGTGTGTGTGCCTGTGTGGGTGTGGGTGTGTGTGAGAGATATGGGGCCTGAGTGGTTTAAATTATTGAGCTGCGTCAGTTTGAGCTCTGCAGCCCCAATGCAGAGCACTTTGTTGTCCGTCACAGCGCCCTGCGCGGGATGCTGCGACAGGAGAGCCAGCGCCTGCGTCGGGGGTTCTAATGAGGACTCGGTCAAAGCCGCCGCTGGCAAGCGAGGCAGATCCAAGCCTCGGTCGAGGAATTGATCTTTTCCCTTTCCTTCCCCACCAAAAATCTCACGCAGCAGTTCCTCCTCCTCCTGAAAATCCACCAACAACAGCCCACATCAAAGCCAGGGAGCTTTTTAGAATCTGGCTTCCGGAAACGGGCTTCCCCCATCCTATTCTATTCTGGAGAATCACAACTATTTAACTGGCTGTTGACAGCAGAGAGAAAGAAAGAAACCTAACAAATTGATTGGCTCCAGTTAAATTAAGAGGCCGAGCAATGTTGTCTTTTACATTTTGGTGCGAGCACATGTTTATGTCAGAAGGGGACCGTGCTGCTCAGATCTCTGCTTCTCATTTGCATGCGACAGCGCCGCGTGGGGCCTCCAGTCTTTTTCTCTCTGCAGCGCCGTGTGAAACCTGCTGGGCAGCTTGGGAAAACCCTCCCTTTTTAAATCTCATCCCGCACTCTCTGCGAAGTCTCCGAGACTTTGGATAAAATTATATATATATTTTTTTAGCCCACAAATATTTTATCAGTGGCTCTGCCTTGAGTTTCCCACCTGCGGCTACCATTTCATATTGAACATAGGAGGTGGAGTTTTTTTTCAGTGTCAGTGGCAAATAGTCAATCTGACGGACCTCACCACGGTAACGTGAGATGCTACTGCGAGCAATTAGTCGACTTCACTGATAGTTTCTGATCTCACTGGCTTAAGTGAGGGTGTACTGTATATTCAAATGGCGCTTTCGATTGTATTTATTGCATCAGAAGGCCTTGATTGTGATCCCCCCCGTATGGAGTGTGTCGATGTTTATGGTGCCTCTTGAGATCCATGTGCAGCAGGACTAATTGAGCCAACAGTTGTGCAGATTTGACACACTTTTCCAGCTTATAAAACGAGGTTTATTTTCTGTGGAAATTGCACAGTGTCTCAAGCATGGCAGCAATATTTTCTTTTGAACCGCTCATAATGGTTTCAGCGTTACGCAGATTTTAAAAAGTAAATGCCGTGTCAGCAGCAGATGCTTCAACTAATTGCACACATCAACTTTAATGATCACTGTGAGCTCAGACGGAGCAGAAACTTAAGGTTTGCTCAGTAATTCAACTGCACTTTGTGTTGACAGGACAGGAGCCTGATATCTGTGGACAGCTAGTAACCAGTGTTGGCTCCTCAGCAGCGACACACTGAATAAAGTAAAACACACACGCGCACACACACGGGCGCGCACACACGTAATATCTCTCAGAGCTCATAACAGTATCAGACTGTTGTGGAATCTTGATTTGAGGTATTCAGTGAGATCCACATAGACTGTAATTCTGTGTTCATTTCAAAGTTTAAATCAATTTCAATTCTACCCTCTGACTAATAGAAAAAGTGGGGGGAAAAAAATGTAGTCCCCAAAAGTATGTTAGATGTTTGCAAGCCCGAAGCATTAGCCATGTCTGGCCAGCAGGTGGCATGCTAATCATATTCCTTTTTTTTTTCCCCCTCAGAGTGCTTAAAAGTGATGATATTTTATACAGTATATGTATATACATATATATATATATATATATATCTAAATAAAATAATATAAACATAATATACTTTGTGTGTGTGTGTGCGTGCGTGCTTGTGTGTGTGTGTGTGTGTGTGTGTGTGTGTGTGTGTTTGCGTCCCCACCCGTACAGTACAGTTTGTCTCCCTTTTCTGTTCTTTGTTCGTTTCTGCAAAATAATAAAGGCGAAGCTCGACTGCTCGATCTATCAATGATCAATTTCCTCAGCATTTAGCGACGCGTAGCGAAGCAATCAGGCCAATAGCCTGCAGAGGCCTTTCAGCTCATCTGCAAGTGAATTGGATTCAGATCATTCCAAACAGCAAACGCCGCAATCTTGCTCAAATTCACCGCGTTCCGTCGTCGTCGAGCTGGCAGACCTGTTAACAGACTGCCGCCTGAGAGATTATAAAAATGTTCACTGGATCACAAAGCCACCAAGTTTAGCGACATTAATGTTATGCCATATGTCATGGTGAGAACTGGATGAGTGCCACACTGACACAGGGATATGCTCCAAAGTGTTTGCGTGCGTGCTTGCCCACCCGGGGAGAGTGAGGTCCAGAGAGCCCTGCCGTCCAACAAATGCAGCAAGAGCCAGATGGTTAAATGCTGCCTCTTTTTTTCTTCTCCTGTGTAAGCCAGTGGGGCGGTGTTTGAAAAAATGATGACTCCAATTTGTTTGATGATCATGTTCATTTCACAATAAAAACATAGGAATAATCCTCTGTTACAGTTTGATGGTTACAGATGTAACTGGTTGGATTGTTGGATCCAGACCTGCAGTGACTTCTGCTGTGTCTGTCCAAGGGCATCGGCACAAGGCCTCGCTCACCTCAAGGCTCCGGCTAATGAGCCAACGCAGGAAAATTGATTTAGTCCCCACCCTCCTATTTCCATCCCGTGCAGGCCAAAGATAATACGGCGTGATTCCCCCGGGTCGTGGCTCAGTAAAGCCCTTCAAAGTAATTTCCTTTCCTCCGCCTGCAGAGCCAGGTTAATTATAGATCAAGAAAAAAAACAGGTCTAATTATTTGGTATATTGAATATATATGCAATACTGCACTGTTGGCGTGTAGTTGAATGGATCCAAAGTTCCACCAGTGCGATAAAGTCATTCCTGAAGCATTTTTCCTCAGGCTGTAACTCTATCTCTCTCTTCTATGGCACATTTCAAGATACAGAATGAAGTTACCCGAGGTGATGCGCTGTAACATCTCATAGGCGAATGTTCCTAGTTGACCTAAATGTTAAGGAGGAACATTGTTAATGTTTAATAATGACAAAACCTTATTGGCCTACGGGTGGAACATTTTTGGCCTCGGTATAAACCGTCTTATCGTTAAAATATTTCAGTGCACGTAATATTGAACAATAGAAATAAAACATAACCCTCAAGGCAAGTGGACCTCGCCATGTATTTATTTGGGTGGGTCATGTCTGAACAGACTGTGTAAGACATTTTCAAATTCGCATTTATAAAGTAGAGGGCCAGATAGAGCAAATAACACCTGAATGTATTCGGCACATAATCTGTCCTAAAATACACGCTGCTGATTTGCTGGTATGAGACCTGAGCTATTTTCACAATTCATATTTTTCTGTAGTGCGGATTACTGTCCACATGAGGGCGCAATAGCTTCACTCTTCCTCACTGAGCAATGTTGAGCATTAATGAACAGCCCCCTGAAAGCTACAGCCTTGTACTTCCTCAATGAAAATAAAAGGGCTTGGAGTTGGTCAGTACCAGAGCTCGTCCAGGTTACACCTTCAGGTGATTCTCAAAATGTGTCGTAAATAAATAAGATCACCATTCTGCCAAGGCTTGTCAGACAGGACAAATTATTATTTTATAGCTGGAGGCCTGAGAGCAATGATCCTTCTCCCTCTGAAACGTGTGAGTGTAAATGGCGAGACGCAATCTGCTTCTTTGTTCTGGATTATGAATGAGTATCGTATTTTGTTGCCTGGCCCCCCGAAAATGCATCTGTGAGCCTCATTTTTCGCTTTCAGCAGCTCTCCTTCGAGCAGGCAGCTGTGGGTATCTTTGCATTTCATCAGCCCATCATTTCAACACGGACTTGGTGGTCGTGGCGTCGTATTCACCCTGCATTTGCATTTCTCCGAGTCCAACACAGGCGGTTTCAGAAGTATAAGAGATATTTATCATGTCTTCTTTTCCTCATTGTAGCTATCAAGGTATTTCACCACAAAAGTTCAGCGGGAGGGAACCGATCCTTCACGTACTTACTAAATGAACCAAGCAGTTTTGTTTCGGTTTTATGTAGTTCCAATATAAAATGATTATCCAACCTACGACCACATATAAAATATAATTGCAAATGTGACAGGCATCGAGATAACGTATACAGCACACACACTGTATGATGTAGTAGTTTATAAACTATTTATGATCTTTCTATTTTTAAATGACAAAAATGAATATTCATTTTAAATAGATAAATCAAAATGAATCCAATCTAACCTATATGGCAAACTTCTCTCTTTTAATGCCTTGGGCCACCCATCACTTAGCCCATGTATTTAAATCGGGTAATGGCTCTATTCCAATCAAACACTTTTCAGCCCCTTGAACAGGAATCAGCCTGTTCAGTCCCTGATTATAATTGTTAACAGGTACAGTACAGCTTCTCCACATTCTTCTCCGTTTCTTTTTTTAAAATCAAGCCTATCATTTATTATAAGTGTAGAATGCGGGTGTACGTGTAAGTAGCGGTTTTGTAACAATATCATCTTCTGCGTGATGTTTCCTCCCTTGTCGCCTGTAACGCCGTATTCCGTTTCTTTCTCTCTTTCAGCTGCTTTGGAGAGGGGTTATGTCAAGCACTCTCTGAAGTAGCATGTATCGTGTTGTTGCAATGTGGGAGTTTTAAAGTGCAGAGAGGTCGATGTCGTCACTATTTCTTTTATAAATCGCTGAGGATAAATGTCGTCTCATTCGTGAAAATCTGCAGCCAGAAGCTAATATGAACTAGAAAAAGAACATTTCAAATCAATTGCCAGGGTTTAATAAACACCAGAGTCATCAGAGAGATCTTTGTTCCTCTAATTAGTGCTTTGATTCTACCGACTGAAACATAATCTGGAGCCAAATAGCCTTTTTCACTCAGGGATAAATGACCTGTTTAAAAAAAATAAAAATAATAATAATACATTATACTTCATAGGTTTATTTGTAAGTACTCTTTTCCAAAGTTACTTACGCAACGATTACAGCATGAAAAATGCCAAAAACCATGTCAAATATTTTACTGTTATTTTAAGATGAGCTGCAGACGTTCAAGTCGAGCAGTCCATTATCCAGAGCTATAATAGTTATTTTGGTGGAGGCCACATGCATATTACCATTGGGGTCAAATCCCCGCCATTAATCTTAATGAAGGCTTTATTATAGTGAATATGACACGTCGGACTGCAGCATGTAATAATTCACATTTTCATTACTTTACAGCAGGGCACGTTGTGTCAAATTGTGGGTCAGCTCGCGTTAATCACACCCAGTTACGTGTTGGCAGCAGAAACCATAGTTTCAGAAAGACTCCATCCACTGAAACGCATACCCCGTGGGTTTTGTACAATATTTGTGCATTCAAACTTCACCAAGCTTCAGTTATGTCATGTAGGGGTGAAGTTGCAGATTGCGTCCCACTGGGTACCTCTTCCCATCCCCTCCTCCTCCTCTTTATTGCATGGAGGGGAAACTTCAGGCGGTGAAAAAACATACAGGTCCTCACTCAGATACAAAGTTGGGTTTGTCCGTTCTGGGCTGGAACACATCGGACTCTGTGGAAGCGTTTCAGCTCCCAGTCCCGAATATAAAGGCCTCATTCTGAGGTCACCGGGACACAACTCTTTCTTTATTCATAGGCTAATGGATATTACATTTCATCTCTGCCGATAGAGCCCCCTACATCCTTTGACATCAGACTTTTAATCAAATGATGATTGTACGCCGGATGGGTTCATCAGCGAGAAGCACTGGCAAGAGCAATGAGGTATATTATGTAATTCAATACTACGATTTTGGGGTTTCATCCATTTTTTTCAAGAGTTTCAGGAAAAAGGCCGAAGATTGTGCAAGAAGTGTTCCCCAAACGGGTGAACATATGTGTGTGTTGGTGTCCAGCTACTTGTCGGCCATGGGAGTGCAGGCAGCTGACTTGCCTCTCGGTGCAAACCTGCCAAACCTCCAGCTTATCTACAGATTAGACTTTTAATCACGATGAAATCTTTGTGCGTCATAATTCGTGGAAGAATGTCAAAGCATCTTTAGCCCGGTTTTTACATACATGTGGAGAATTCAGCAATGTTTGACAAATGCGTTGTTGTGTTTTGTCTGTGTGGACACTATGGGTAATTATTTCTTTCATAATTACCACGTGATGTTCGGTAAATGGAACGAGTGCGTGTGTGCGTGTGTGCGTGTGTGCGTGCGTGCGCGTGTTCCACCCTCAATCTGAAATGCTGCGTTTTTATCTTTTGGCCGGCCCAGTCCGTTCCGAGTGGTCAGTTTGTGATTGTTCACCTGCAGCGAACGCGTGTCAGAAATGTCGGGCCCCACGCTGAGAGGCTTCTTGATCCTCTGTAAAACGCAGCTGTAGCCATGGAAACGTGTCGTTACCTGAGCAATTTGAGCCAAACCAGCTGCTCTATGGAAACATGTTGTATCTTTATATTAGTGGCATTACAGGCACCTCAAGCAGCCACGCGATGTGGCGGACTTTGGCAGGTGTAACTCTTCACACCTAGCCTATGCCCAAATAAAACAAACCCAAAGAACTATCTGCCATCATTTTCTTCACCGCTGGACCCCCCCCCCCACCGCCCCAAACCACTGCGTATGGGTCAGGTCACCTCGGCACTATTTATATCTCAAAGACGTCTCTGCCCTTCCCTTGCTGCTGTCGCGGCTTTAACTGCACGTTGATTTTCAGCGTGGAGGGGAGGGACAAGCAGGAACGGGTGCTGGGAGAGTGGGTGTAGTTTTAGGGGAGATTCTCATAATGGTGCCTGGCAGTCTTGTGTTGTGCATTACGGCTGAAGGCTGAAAATAGCACATCTCTGGAGAGCATCCGATCGCGGCCGTGGCAGCTTTGTGCAGGCACGCACGTGCGCACGCGCACACACACGGGCAGGCACACACAATAGAGGACACTTTTTTTTTGTTTTTCTTCTCCGTCGCGAAGAAATAGGATGTGAGAAAGTGAGATTTCACTTTACCGTAACTCATTCGGAAAGATTAATTTTATTCATCATTTCCCCAATTTTTGCATCACAGTCATTAAGGCGTCCTCCAGACTGCCTGAATTCCTCTACACACATCGCTTCTGGCTGCATGCGTGAGTTGTTTTGTGAATGAATCCACTTGCATAGCAGCAGAAATAGGAAACCAAATATTTTTCCCTGTCGAACGAGCTCACATTTCCCTTGTTCTGACCCTGACATTGTGGTATGTTGTGTATAACACATAACCATAACACTGACACACATATTTTCATGCATCACAGCCAGGGGTAACCACGAAATAATAAAGAGGGAAGTGGCTGCAGGAGGTCTTTTGTGTGTGTCCCTGTGTTTGACTGGTATTTGCATGGCTTTTGTGTGTGTGTGTGTGCGTGTGCGTGTGCGTGCGCTGGTGCCTGAGCCACAGTGGGAAGGAATGCATGCCAGAGTGAGCGAGCGAGTGTACCAGAGGATCAGGAAGGCGAGAGAAAGAGCAGAGCAGAGCAGAGAAGCAGACGGAAGAAGAAACACACAGAGAGAGAGAGAGAGAGAGAGAGAGAGAGAGAGAGAGAGAGAGAGAGAGAGAGAGAGAGGGGGGGGAGAGAGAGAGANGGGGGGGGGGGGGGAGGCGTGTGCAGTGGCAGATAGTGCAGCAGCAAGTCGCGACTCCCAAGGAAAAGGGAGGCGCTTCCATCCATCTTCTCATGGGGGGATCTGAACTGACTCCGGGCTGACGGGAGTTCCCCCCCCTGCTCGTGGAGTACGGTTCTAACGTGACACGGGACATTGTTGTGAAAAGGAGGAAGGAGATGCGCACAGGAATCAGCGAGGGGTGGGGGGGGAGGACGCCCGCCCCCACTTCCTCTGTGCCCGGCCGCTTTTGACAGATGGTGGCACCGGCGGGATGATCTTTGACTCTCGCCCAGCGGCCGCTCACTGAGGTAACGTACGCCGGGCTCCTCCACTGCTTCCTGCCTGCCTGTGTGTGCTTTCTGCCGCTGTGTGTGTGTGTGTGTGTGTGTGGGTGTGTGTGTTTATTTATTATTTTTGGGGTGGAAATGGTTTATCAGTTGTGTTTTTATCCTCATCGTCACTGACCTTCATATGCTACATGCCAGAGTAACCCGTGGTTCTAGATGAACAGTGAACAAGAGCTTACGTGCAGCTCCGTGCTGCTGGCACTTTTTTTTTTTCTTTTTTTCTCCTGAGTCTGCATCCACCTGCACAATTTATTTATTGATTTATTTTCTTTTTTTTTTTTTAACAGCCGCCCTCTGTAAATAAAATGGATGTGGCTGGAGCAGGCTCACAAATCACGGTGACACAAGTTGCACCAGGAGCAGGTGCTGTGGTAGGAGTGCCAGGCGCTGTCCCCCTGGGTGTTGACGGTTTAATGTGAGCCCGGGGGACGTTCGGAGAGGTTTAAAGGTCAATTTTTCAAACAGGGACAACTTCTTTTCTTTTTTTGCAAAAATGAGTGCTAATACCTAGCACCTCGTAACTTCAGCTTTTTAAGTCAAGATCCCCCCCAAAAAAAGTTGGAATACAGAAGTCAGCCTTAACGTGGATGCATTATAACACGTTCCAAGATAGCATCTTGAAGTTAATATTAAGTTAATAGTAAAATTAAATATTACTCCTTTAAAAGTTATTTAGAAATGACCAAACAAATAAGTGAGCAGGTTGATAAAGTTCTTCAAACCAGAGGTATTTGTTCACTCCTATGAACATCAGGTGACTTTTTGGCCACCCGCCAGCCTTTCTTATAAAGCCCATGCTCTCCACACAATGTCCTTGCTTCTGTCAAGCAGCCGACACTGTTGGAAATGTATTGTTTAATTTCCTTCGACAAATAGATGACAGTCTCCGTAATATCTCGTGAAAAGCCGAGGTTGTTGAATGTGGGGAAGTCGGCATTGGGAACAATGGCGGACTTTACCGTTCTTGTCTCTGTGTAATAATTCATTCACCTTCACTCTCGGCAGCCCTCTCTATCACATAATAATGCACACACACACACACACACGCAGTCTGCCTCAGTCTGCCTCAGTCTGCTGGGGCCTGACTCCTTCTCTCAGCATGAGGTTGACATTCAGAGAAATCTTCACGGCCTTGAGTTGAGTTACAATCCACTTAATGAATAGTTTATCCAATCTACTGTGTGTGAACTTTTCACATGTTAAGGAAATTCAACAGATTCAAATTTTGCGAAAGACTATTTTAATCATTTTTTGTTTGCCATTTTCAGACTGCGAGTCTTGAACTCCCCCGAGACCCTGCACATGCAAACTACACTATGAGAAATCGTGTCGTATCGAACCTTATCGGACATGAACACCTCCTAATGTGTAGTCCCTGCTGCAGTAACGCTGTTTAACCTGCTCCAGCCTAATGGGCAGACTGTGAGACGAATGAATCTGCTCAGTGAGGTCAGAGGTCGTACCTCAGAATCACTGTGTGACCTTTTTTTGATCCGGATGGGTTGTTATTTGTCTAGGGCCCTATACTATAAACCTAGTGCCCTCATTAGGAATGAACGGGATGTGATGGTGTTAGCTGTACATTTTGTCCTTGGCATGTCTGCAAATCATTTTTTTCAGTCATTAAAATCTGATCATAAAGTTTAAGAGGTAAAGGAGGTCATTAACTGGAATACAGCTCCGTGAGGTTCTCTCGAACCGCAGTACTCACCGTTTTATTCCTGCCACTAAATCAGGGCTGGGCAACACCACAAATGTATGCCAACATTTAAAATCACACCTAAAAGAGATCTCAGAGCTGCAAAGTAGAGGGCAGGGAGAAAAGGCGGGGAATCCCCAAGCCACAACTAGACCCGATTACGTGTGCTGACGGAGGGAGGCGGGGGCGATGCTCCCGTATATCAGGTACGCAAAGGCGCCGAGTGACACAGGGGGCGTAACGCACTACAGACTTTTTGCTGCGCATGCGCTCCAGCAGCAGTTTTGCTCCGACATTGTCATTGGTGCCAGCTTCCCTGTTTGAGTGTAAAGGTTTAAACAGAAAATATTTCTCAGTCGTTATAATCGCTCAGTGGTTAGCACTAAAGCCTTTTTCCTTCACAGTGGGTTCATATTCTACATTTAATCAAATGAAACACTGGGCCCGTGGCCTGTGTTGAAACCCGATCCACATTTAATCCATGTCCTTATAAACGCTCTTTATTGGCATTCCACGACTAATCACCTGCTCACTTGCTCATAAAAAAACAAAAAACAAAAAAAAGGGCAGAGGGTTAGCGTAGTTGTCAAGTTTGTCTGGTGTTTCAACATTTGTTGCCTTAAGAACACAGACAGAATTGCCCCATTTCATGTAAATGTGCTATCTGGTAGATTTAAGACTTGTGCGGATGTTCTAAAAAATGATTAAGACAAATATTAATACAAAAAAATCTATCAAATAAAAGTGGCAACTTCAGGTGACTTTGTCCAGTCACAGCATGCCTCATACATGCCCGCATGATTTATACCAGTGGGTTAGTGGGTTGTTTTTTGTTTTTTTTCCTTAATACCTGGATATGATCAATCTGTTTGTTAGTTTCCCATCCGATGATTATTTGGCTAATGCATTTGAACGTGTTTACTTTACCTCTGGGAAATGAACAACTGAATAACAAGCGAAACCAACTTTCCGCATGTCACTCTAGAGACGGGGTGAGAAATCCAAAAACCAGGGGGTGGGCACAACTCACGGCATAATTAGCATCCACAGTCAGGAGGCCTGTGTGGCAGTATTTTTGAGTTTTTAAGCAAGCCTCCGCTCCAAAGGATCTCCCGGAACACATTTGTCGACTCCCATCAACTCGTAACTATTATGTACGTTCAGATTATAAATGGTGGGAGGCTCGTGTTTCACAAATGACTCTCCCCCCTTTGTGCGGTAAACCCACACAATAGTTCCGCCGGGCCCGGTAAACACAGCGCGTCGGCGGCAGAGCAGAAATGAAGACGAGATTTAGATGGCCCGACAGATTCGGAGGTTCCTTCCTGTCCTCGAAAGAAACCAGACTCGGCGTAATTAATAGCAGGCCACATGTGTTTTTATTGTTTTTGTTAAGTCAATGCCAAAAGATAAAACGGATGCCTGCGATGTATTATCCCATCAAGCTGAGGCTTTTTTTTTTTTAAACATATATTTTAAAACGCTGTCTAAGAGTAGCCCCTTTTCTTTTCTATCTGTAGACAGGCCTTCAAGGTACCTGTCCTTTTTTTTTTTTTTTTGACTAGCTGCCCTTGAGGGCCTTCTCTGGCAAAGAAATTCAAATGTATAAATGTGTGTATATATATATATATATATATACTTCTTTGTCTTGGCTGACCTTTAATGACCCGCATACCTTTTTTTTTATTAAGAAAATCTTTTAGCTGTGTCTCAGTTTGTAAAAGTAAAGTAAAAAAAAAAAAGAAACATCATTTTAAAAGACGTGAGACTTTTATAGAGCCTCGTGTTCTATCCTTGGCTGCATGTAAAACAGTTGCAACTGATTCCGGCAGAGTCCGGGGCTGTCACACATACCTCAGGTTTAATGAAAGGTGCCTCCGTGGATCAGTGACACTCATTATTAAAAAATGTCCTACTCTGGTACACTTGGCTTCGGAGCACGCATAATGAATACTGAGACTTTGCCTAGTGCCATGTTAGTGTGTCATGGTTGTTTACAAGAATAATTGGTCCTCTATTATACTGCATATTTCATCAGGGTTTCATAGATGATCTATTCGTGCGTAGTAATGTGTTGTCAGTGTTTTGGATTTCCGGGCACAAAATAATGTGAAATATCCAAATGAGCAAAACATTTATAAAAAAAATTGGCTTTTCTCCATACTGTTCTTTATGCACCATGAGCAATGTATCCTGAATGATGTATTACGTTTCACCATGTAATACCACCTTGGTAGTGGAAGAAGTGAATGGTCTGCATTTGCAGGCCGTATTTCTACGTATACTTCGTATACCTCCGGGACATATTTACACAGTGTATGCTCAGAATCGTATACGTTCCCCTTCGCGATGAAAGCGATGCCGTTATTTCATTTCCAGTCTGTCTGGAGGGGTCTTTATTATGCGCACTGATTTTTATGGACAAATTAATCTCCTGCAGCGGGGCTGCCGTCATAACTTTCAAAGTGTCTCTTTTATGTGGAAAGCGCCCGACTGCTCGAATGAATGGATTCCCCTCTTTGGTTTCGAGAGGATGGTTTCTTGCCTCCGATTGTGAGGGAAGGCCTCTCTTTGGAATTTGGGAGAAGTGGGACATTTCTAGAAAGCTCCACAACACAACACTGGACATAGAAATGGCTTTCTGGTTTGACACTACAGTGGAATTCCCAAAGTGGAATTCATTGTTACTTCTTGACTGACTCCTTGGCTTTTCCGGAAGCAGCAAGCCAAAAGTCTTTTAGAGCAACTTTTTCAAAGGCTTATTAATATATTATCTGTGTACATTTTATAAGTGTGATATTTTACGGCCGCTAAAGTGTTATCCAAGGTCCCCGAGGTCAGAGAAGTGGAACTGGGGCCGAGCAGTATGTCGCTGACGCTAAGTAGAGCTGAAAAAATGGCAAATCATTTATGGTGTGCATGTTGTGCCGACACCTACTCCCCCTCCGTCTGTCGAGCTGCCATTGTTTGTCACAGTCTGCGCTTGTGACTCCTCGATATTTTTCCATAGATGGCCTTGGGTGTCCTTTACAAAACCTCCCGTTTGAGGCGGCAGCATGTGGTCATTCCAGAAGTATAATATTAGCTCTTTCTGGCTGGCGGTTGCTCTGCTTTATCTTTTGTCTTTAACTGTGACGGACAGGCAGGACACATTTTTCAGTTTCTGTGTAATTACATTCTCCAAGGATGACTCAACAGACACTCAGAAAGCAATTGGGATAAAAAAATGATTCATATTACCAATGGGTTCTGGCTTGTAGAGGATACACCAACGGGTTTTTGAGAGGCTAGATTGGATTAAGTGGCGTGACATGAATTCTCGCGTTTGTGGAACCTGGATCTGTGACATTTGTCGACTCATATTCAGATATTTCTGATACTTTTTATGTCAAGTGAATACAGGAGTCTGCAAAGTATTGACTTCCTCTTTTGGCTTATAAATCAATATCTAATTGTTGCACCCACTTGCTTGGTATGCCTAGCCGGTGAGGTTATTTCATTTAACACATCAGGGCCGTATAGTTTACAAGCTGATTGCCTATTGATTCCCAAGATGCAAAATTGCATCCCAAGATATCCATTACTGTCAAAAAGTGGGAAAAAAAACGCACCTAATGAGCAGTTGCCGCTTTGGCCCTCAGAGAGACCCTGGATATATTCAGCGCTTGATCCAGCTGCAGCCGGAAGGTGGCCGTTTCTCTGGCGCTAATTACCCACGTGTAGCTCTCTCTCTCTCTCGCTCTCCAGATGGCTAGTCACTTCTCACGGTGGCTGCTGCCGCTGCGTTTGCGTTTCGAGGTTTCAGGTCGTCTATAAATAAAAGCCGCATGAGACATGTCAAACTTTAGTTTGAAATAGCAAGCGTACTTCTTTCAGGCAATCTTGTTTACCCCCATGAATGTGCAGTGAATTGATTCAGTGTCTCTCTTCAGTGTTGGAGATTGCAGTGTGCCTAGTGAAACTGAAACTATTTTTATATAAAATCATTATATTGTTGCAGATCATCTCATTTGCTGCAAATGACCCTTGACCTAAGAACATAGACCGTTAGATTCACGCCTCCTGAAAGTACACTGCTTAATTGGACAATGCTAAAACACAGTTAAAGGTCCAGGCTGCTGAGAAAAGCAAAGGATTGGGATAATTGCATTTTTTTTTTCTTTTCTTAATGAGAGGTGAAGCGGGAAAAAGTGGAATGTCTCATAGGTTCGAGCAATTTCGCTTTTCAACTGCCCTAAAAAAGTTGATTTGATACCAGGCATACACGTCAAAGAGAGGTGAATTCAGTAGATCAATCACAGACCTTCGTGTTGACATATGGCCCACGAAGGATGTTGAAGGAGGAAAAATATTCCCCTGCTCTGATTTTTGTCAGTAATTCATCCTTAAAGTAAGAAGCAAATATTGACATTGTATTCAGAATGTAAAGAATTTGCACAACACTGACGATCCCGCCAGTGTCTCCGTGCATGTCCTGCATCATTTCGAAAGGGGCAAGGCTCTGAGGGCGATAGACATATTATAAACATAACATCAAATGTGTGGCTCCTCTCTGGTGCTGAAGTTGCACCCTCAAGCAGCGTACTGTACGGACACTGAGTCATCCTCCAGTCCCGAACAATTAAAATCTATTGTCCAGGCTACAGAAATAGCCCCCATGGCTTCTGTCTGCCAGCAGAATTTAATTATCCAGTCACTCTTCATATAATCCCCATCTTAAACTGTCAGGTCTTTATTTAGTCAGTGGCCTTCCCCTGATTCTTTTACACACATAATGATTTAGGTGGCTAGAGTGAATGCGGCAGGGCTGATATTCAAAGTGTAAAACCTGCTCTTCCACGAGCCTTTGAGTGAATCATTACCTGTGGTCAGCGTCGTAATCATGAACCCATTAAACGTGTAAACTGCAAAATGTCACACACAGCAACACAAAGTGTGTTGGTAAAATACAAACACAATGGCTTTGCATTTGTTAATCTGCTCCAGAAAAAAAACACATCACAATAGGGGACTGAATTGGACGAAAGTAGCCAGAAGCTTTTCTAAAGAGAGCCAAGAGCTGAAATCTGCAAAAAAAAAATATATATATATATATTATATATATTGTGTCGTTTTTATTGTGTTTGCACAAACAATGACTACATGCAGTGCACATAATATAGATTTAAATCCCCTTTATGCTGCATGTATAAATCCAGGCACTGCTCTTTCCGAAAGCGGAAAAAAAAAAACTGACAAACTGGCGTCATTCACGTTGATACCCAGTGACTCACCGCTGGTTCATTTATTTCAGTGGCAGGCCGTAACGTGCAAACGTCATTTTCCCATATCCCTTCAGGATTTATGGTCGCTGTTGGGCTGTGTGTGGGAATGAAACTATAGCTCGAGAGGCGGATAGTTTCTTTAGCTGTGCCACACCGGAACTGTGTGCGATGGATTTTTTTTTTTATTTGTCCAAGCTTTGTGTGGATGTGCCATTGAGTTTTGTGGAGGCCTGATTAGAGAGGCAATTTGCATGTTTTTTTTCGTACTTTTTCCATGTACTCGATTAGATATATGAATGAGTGGAAAAAAATTGCAGAGCACAGATAAAAGTAAACATGCACGGCATTTACTTGTACAAAAACACACTTTCCTACTTGGTCTGATTTACTGTCAAAACAATCCATCAACATAATCCATTATTTGCCCTCCCACACACCAGCTACAGATAAATCCTTCTTCTGCAAAAAAAATATTAAATGTACACAAATGCAACAAGATCAGATTTCCGTTTTTTTTTATCTGGCCTCATTCAGTCAGACGGCCAGGTCACTTTAAGTGTGTTATTTTGTGTGGCGCTCCTTAGTGTCGGCATTATTTCCGACAGTTTTCTGTGGAACCGCAATGGACGACCGACTGTAAACTTGTCTTGCTTGCTTTCAGATGATCTCTTTTTCTTGAATGCTTCACGCATGAATATTGTCATTCTGCAAACAAAGCCAGAGATAAACCAACAACGCAGCAGCAGCTGTTTCTGGGTCAGGCTGAATTAATCCTCCCCTCTGACATTTATTGAAAACGGTTTTTATTCGCCACCTCAAGTTCAGCAGCTGCTGTGTGGGACCCTTATTACATGGCTGGAAAACTGCTCTTTTTTAGTCAATTATCGTGACAAGCCGATGCTACGAATGCAACAACCAAATCAATATCTCAAAAATCATTACATTTAATATTTATAATACACAATAATGTGTTATCTAAACCATAATTAAAAACCTCTTGCTGTCACCTCCGTCCCTCCACTCTCGTCTCCCCTCCACACATCTGTCTGTCCTCCCTCAAACAGAATATTCCCAAAACATAAATACATTTCCCTGAAAGGTAGCAGGCAGCTGGGCCTTCCGTATCAGTGTGTGTTTGACACGTTGCGGTACAGTGGGTCTGGGATTCCTGCCGGTAAATAAGTAACATTTTATAGGTAACCAACAGAGACGCGCAACGCGGATCTTTGCATGTTTATGGGTAACCAGCTGGAGCCGCGAGATCTCCAGGAGTCTCCGGCGCGGTGGAGGACGCCTCTACGTCGGCCCGTCCAAATATTTCTGATCAATTTCAAAGGAACAACCAGAGAGACATAAATGTATAATTAATTCATAATAATTTAATATCATTAATGATTTACTTCATATAAAACTCATCTGACACTAAGTAATGAAACTAACTTTGGTTTGATTCATCTACAGTTGAAACAAGAATGAATACAAATTCGTTTTTTCGATAAATCAATGAAATTGATGGGTGAGGCCACATAACCTACCCGTTCCATATGTACCACCGCAACCCCCCTCCCCCCGTCATGGTGTGGAAAAAAACCCCACATATTCATAGCTGTTAAATTTAGCGAACGTCCATTCGTCTTCCTATTGTTGCCATAGAAACCGCGGGAAAGGATCTCCACCCCTGTGGCTGTTTTGTATATGTATTACCCCACATCTTACATTACAAAGTGTATGCGAAAGAGTCTTTTCATGAATCAGTGCGAGGGGGAGAGGAGGCGGGGTGGTCGAGAATCACAACTCCGGATTCCTCTCTCCGTTTATCTGGAGCTGGCAGATAGGCAGCAGGAGATGAATGCGAGGTTGGAGAATACTGCAATTTACCGGGATTGGGGCAAAAACCAGCGGATTCTCCTCCACCTGTTACTGTTATTCTCATTTTCTCCCTCCATCTCATTGCCGTCCCCCCCCGTATCACCCATTTATTCTTTCTCGCCGGAACTCAGACTTAGAAGAGCATTGAGTTGTGCAGTGAAGCGGGCTGTGGAGTGTGTGACAATTTTGTGAAGTACACGTACACAGCCTGGCTTGTTTACCCCATATCCCTCACCACACACTGTCTCCAGTTCCTCAACATGTTTCACGCCTGCTGTTTCCCAGGGAACCAAAGGTATTTTTAAACTTCATGCATTGATTTAATTATCAGTTGTTCTTGCAGATTGACTTAGGTCGGCGGTATATTACGTACATATTTCTTTTACGGCATGTATGGCGGGTATATGGAGCAATCTTTCTCTTTTTGTAGCCGGAGGTGAGCAGACAATGGATGTCAATCAGGAGCCACGTCTTTGGTTAGACGTGGGAGGGGAGATTACATCGAGCCACAGGGAGAGAAAAGCTATTGGCACAACTGTTTGGTATCTTTGATTAATTTTCATGGTAGATTAGCCCTGTAATGGAAATCCATCTATGTTCAGCAAATACACCTGTAAGATGAAAATGAACCTCAAAAAGCGGACTTTCTGCAGAGCAGAAACGCTCTGGTAATACGTCTAAACGTATAACTGGCGATCCGTCTCCGGCTCATCTGCTGGACTGTCTGTCTCCGTCTCTCTTTCGCCTCCCCATCAATAGAAACATTGTTCCGGCTCCAAACCGAGTCCAAGAATCGAGCGTGTTCTTCCCGACAACCGCCTTTGGCATGCACGAGGCCCCAGAGGAAAAAAAAAGTTACGCTCACAGCAGGGGGAGGTGTGGCGACGCACAAATACATAGGGCGCACGCACACGTCCAATCGCCCACTGGCAGACAGACTGCCCACATTGTTGGTCTGTAACCTTCAACCGTTTGTTCCCAAAGACGCCGAGAAGGTCAGACTGCGTAATCTGTGACATAACAAGCCACTACAGCCGACTGCAATCTGCAGCGTCGGTGGCATGTGCTCGGTCACTTAGCTGGTGCCGAAAACGAGCAAATGAACCTTTTGATGTATCCATCTATATGGAAATAAATGTTTTAGAGTCACACAGAGCGTGGGGACATGAACGGGAGGAGTGTATGTCAACGCGTGGACGTCATTCCCTCGGCTGCGCTCACCAACAAGTATGGATCCCTTTTTGGAGATTTGTTTTGGCTTTGGAATTCAAGTTCCTTTTTTCCACCTCTAAATGTCAGAAAGTAGCATTAAATCATGTGTAATTCAGTCAGATAATATGGTTTTAGTCATTTTAAATGGCTACACTGTCCTTCACCTTCTTCTCTTCTATTCTGGCCCGAATGATTGATTACCCGACTGAATAATAGACAGGTCTGAGTGAAACTTAGATTAATTCATTCCCTGGGATTGTTTTTCCAGTGAATGAACCAAAGTTTTATCAGGGTTATCATCCCTCTCGGCCTCGTTGCTCTTTCTTTAGATCCCACTGCAACACCAAGTAATGAATTCCATCCCACTCAGTGGAAAGCAGAGTGGAGCGGGGGCAGCCACGAAGAGGTTAAAAGGAGGGAGGTCATTGGTGGTGTGCGGTCAGACACTGATAGGTCACCGCTCGGTGGTCTGCTCTCGGAGCCTCTCATCCGCGAGTCCCCGCCTCCTCCGGGACGCACCGAGTTCGGCTCCGCGGCTCTCCACCGGACACAAAATGCGGCGCGCAGGACTTATTTCCGTCCGTGAGCGCGGATGGACGCGGTGCATGGAGTTATCCGTCGGCGGCGTGTGAGTGGAGAGGACGCACGAGTTTGTGGAAGTTGGAATAAAGGCGTGATCCAAGGTAAAAAAAAAAAAAAACAGGCACGTGAGAAGTCTTGAGAAACGCGTCAAAAACTTCAGCGCGTTGTGAGGGATTAGGGATTTGTCGGAGGGGACGCTCCATAATGCTTTTACGCACCCGATCCGAAACTTAACGCGTCAGTCAAGTCGGTAAAACAAAAGAGCAGCTTTACATCACAACGTGTGTGCGTGTGTGGCAGACTCACAGTCCATATACCGACACCGATGATGACAAATATTGATCAAGCAGCAGTGGGTAAAGTGTATCGATTATCCGGTGCCATAATCCGCAGTGACTGGAGGCTGTGATTTCTCTCATGCACATTTGTGCCGCAGACAGGTGCTGCTCTGTGTGTGTGTGTGTGTGTGCATCGCCAAACCTCAGGCCATCCGGAGCAAAACATATCCAAATGTTGTGTGCATTGCTGAACAACGTGTGTTTGCTGTTGCCCTTGTTGTAATGGAAGAAGCTCTACGTGGTTGCGTGCAGGGGGTGGGACGTGTGGGTCCATCTGGCTTGTTGCACATTGGCAAAGAGTTGAGGTTTGACAATTGGGTCCATTTGAAATAGCTGTTCATTTCTATTGTAGAGTCACAAAGCTCTTAAACCAGCAATTACAACACTCTTCTCATCAGGCAAGGTTCTTCCCATGTTGTTTTATAAACTTTATTTTTGAGTAAAGGACTACATACTGATGATATTCCCATAATATCCATGCTGAGGACCTGCTGTTACACGCCCCTGGGTGTTTGGGGATTTATTTTTGGGAACTGCAGATGACTTTTTTTTTTTTTGCCTGGAGCAGATTACAGCAGAGCTGTGTTGCATGCGGACGACAAATCGGTGCCGTGCTCAGGGGGGAGTTTGGGCCCGGAGCGTTTGAACCAGCAGCATTGGGTCATTTCAATGCAATCTATAAGAAACAAAGAATAAACAAACAAAAAAAAAAGAAGAGCTGCATGTCTGTATGCCCTTGGATTAGAGTTATCCCAGCATAGTTCCAGGAAAAAGGAAACCTCAATAAATGTCATATTTATGAAAATATCCGCTAAAAGACTTGAGTTTTGAGAAGCGGAAGGTTTCAAAAACCACCTCTTCACCGACACTGACTGCGCTGTTGGATTTTGCCACGTTGGCGCGTCTCACGACTTTATCCAGGAAAACTGACAAAATGTACTGCTGTTGTGTGCAGATTTCTATTGCCGTGAAAAGGCCCCCGAGCTCGACAACACCAGTACATGCTCGCAACGAGAGCCGTTAGTGCACTTCTCGACAGCTTGTGGCTGCCAGCTCTCTCTCTCTCTCTCTCTCTCTCTCTCTCTCTCTCTCTCTCTCTCTCTCTCTCTCTCTCTCTCTCTCTCTCTCTCTCTGTCTCTCTCTCTCTCAATGAGAGCACTTTGAATGCATCTCACAGTCTGAAGTCTCCCTGCGTCCTCTGCTCTCAGCTGTTTGTGACTATCAGGCCTGGGAAAATGTCTCTTAACCCCACAGGAAATTACTGTTGGTGAATAAACCGGGCTGTCGCGCGCAGTTGTCGGCGCCTCCATAAAATAGTTTTATAGATGTTTTTTTTTTTTTTTTTTTTTTTTTTAAGATTCTGCAGGTGATTTCGGAAAGTTTTTTCTCTTTTCTGCACAGGCTGATGATGTCAGGCATTCTTCTCTTGTCTTTTCTGGCTTTATTTCTTGTGATAGACTTCTCCGAGATTCCATTCTGAATGATAGATATGTGATGCTCTTTTCTCTTCCTCATATTGAAAAAGAAACAGAAAAAAGTATTACGTTGGAACACCTGACTACGAGAACGAGATACATTCATACATTAAACATAATGACAATGAGCAGTTCTCAGAGGGTTGAGCCTTAATGAGTAAGTTATGAGAAGTTCAAGCTGTCACAGATTAGAAGAAAAAAAAATCGCTCAACACTCTGACTGCAGGAGATCATTATATCTGCCAGAGCTCTTCTTTCCTTTCACAACAAAGAAACTGGTGCAATAGCTTCTCGTGATGGAAGGATCACAGCGAATGTGTGCAGCATCTCTTAAACCAGAATAACTACAGTTCAGACCCTAGATTTTGTTGCATCAATTGAGCAGAAGAGTCTTGCGGTCACTCATATCCGCCGTTCCAAATGTGAGAGGCATAACAACATGACAGAACCGTGCAGTGCGTATTGGGAAATTGAAAAGTGGGGATACGGTCTTATTGCGTTTATTAAGGTATTTCAGAGCTATTACCGGTACATATAAAACTCTGTAACAGCCAATACGGCTATAAAATGAAACCCTTTTTCACCACCTTTGTTTGGAAAACCGTTATTTTTATTTATTTTTGCCTTAAATCAATTTCTTCTTACTTGTGACTTGTGTACGTTCATCACAATCTCTCATAATGCCATACTACCGTGATCCACATCACCAAGGAGCTTCGTCGGTTTCCATAGTGTTACAGGCCTATTTATAGCATGAAGGGTAACTAAATAAGAGATGAAAGCTCTGGTTTTTGATCTGTCCACCAAATCTCTACAGACGTGGACCAAAGAGAGCAGAGTGATGGATATTTCTGGTGAGGATGGGGGAAACATAGAAATAATTGCCTTCCAGCTCTGATTGATGAGGATGCTCTCTGGCCAATTATATATAACAAAAAAAAACATTACTAGTTTTAGGTGGCTTTATGTCCAATTTGTGTATATGACGTTTTTGGAATATATGGAATCACCCATTAGCCTGTCCTCCAGCTTTGTAGCTTTTAATGTAACCTGCAGGCAGTACCTGACCAATGAAAATAGCCCTGCTGCTGCACTTATATTTACAATTAAGCCATTTGCCATAAATACCTCAACCGTTGGTTGGTGAATAGCAGCAGCAGTAGAGCTGCAATAAAGAGGGAGGTCTTGTTTTCCATGCACTCATTTACAGCACAATGCATTCCTTCATTTTTCCTCACAGCCGGTCGGTATGCACTCGGATGCCCCTCCTGGGTCTCCTGTAGGATTTCTACAGTAGAAGAAGAATGGCAGGGGGAAAGGATAAAATGAGGCAAAGACATCATGTCGTCATAGCTGCAGTGCTTGAAATAGTTGCCCATCAGTACTGTCGCCCCGTGGTGTTAACGTGCTAACGTGATAATTGTTAATACTTTTTTTATAGAAAGGCATAACACATTCAATTTCACTCACCCTCTGACATTCTGTCTAGCGTGTGTCATTTACAGTTAAAATCTCCTCATTGGCATGATTCATTTTAGGGGCTATTTGCTGAAAAAAAAAAAAAGGAAAGTATTTAAAGGTTTGGATGTTGCTGTCATGGAGAGGTTAAATAGGGACGTATGGTTGCCTTTGGCAATTCCTGTTTGTATGCTAGACCTTGTGACTGATGCTGTGATTTAAGCACCACCGTAAAAATGTATATAACGTCCACGTGAGCCAATTGCATTCAGTTCCGTAACGTGTAAACAAGAATACGGCTCTTGTTAACATCATTATCAAAATTGTTTTTTCACAGTCAGATTAGCGGTGTCATCAGGTAAAGTTCAATGTGCTCATTTTGAAATTTTTCTCTTTTTTTTTTTTTTTTTTTTGAATGGTACACTTGACTCCAAGGGAAACACCGTTCAGGGAGGCGTTTTGCATTTTGGTCCCGATTTCCCCGGCTGCTTTGTGCCCTTGCAAAGAATTCATTTGACTAATCAGAACACGTGTTTTCGCCGGTGTTGGTTTAATCAGCGTTCGCATGCCTCCGTAATCTTTGGCATGCTGCTGACAGCGCGCTGACACCGGAGCTAAGAATAGGTGGAGCGGGACAAAACAATGGCGCTGAACTTTGATGGCCAGTAATGACGCGTGGGAGGTGAGCGCTCACGCGGTTGATCCTGTTCCATCACCGCGACCTGCGTCTCAGCTGTAACAGCAGAGCCGCTCCGTGGTGGGTCCATCTGTTGACTCAGGCTAATGGTCGCGTGGCACGAGGTGCACGAGACACAGGACGGATAGGTCGTTAGGCTTCTTTGGCTTTTTTTCCCCCCCCACATTGTTACACCGCACAGGTGTATCAACACGCTCTCCAGCAGAGAGCAGTGTTTAACATTTTTTTTTGTTGTTGGCAAAGACATGACCCTAAGAGGGACTAATACCTCTTTTAATTGAGAGAACAAATCTCTTTGATAAAATCTCCAAAAATATGAATACATACACATTAGTGGCTTTGGCCTGGAAACAACCCCTTCCAGGTGGCGGGAGGCCGTGACCATATGCTCCGGGATGACATCATCTGTCCACCTGACGTGCCGCCGCGCGCGTGGCCTGAGGCTGCGTGAATGTGTGACACTGGAACCGTAGACATCGTCGCCCCGTAATTTATGCATGATGTTTCCCCCACTTCCACACCCTCCACCGGCAGAGTGTGTGTGTGTGTGCGTGTGTGCGTGCGCGCGTGTGTCAGTGTAGATCCACACTGCACCTCTTTTTTTATTTTTTTATTTTTTTTCTGGAACACAAACAGCGCAATGACGACACATTCGTAGATGTTTTTTTTTTTTTTTTTCCATATCAGCCGTTGCTTGCTTATAGCTTTATAGCTGGACCAAATCAATGCACTTAATATTAAGAATGCAGCTCGGCTGAGTTGTCGTTGTGACATGATAGAAACAATACACAGATATGTTAAGGATTTAACGGAATATTTCCTTTTTGTTGAACCTTTTATTTTGTTTTCACAAAAAGTTTTAATTTGCACCAAGAATGGGATTTTTCATGGATTTTTTTTTCGATAACCGTTGACCTTGGAACAGCCCACTTGACTTAAGTCAAATATTTGTAAATGCTGATGGGGTCCTGTGATATTTGGCTGACAATCTGGATGTCACTGTGTCACATAGATAGTTGGATAAATACGTTGCATTGTTCTTGCTGGGTTTCGGATAATTGCTGATTACTCATTTAAACTAGAAATAATATTTTCTCCTTGCAAGACGTAGGCAGGCTGACCTAATCAGGCCTCTTCAAGGCTGATGTGCTTAATACCTCCCGTGATAATTTGGCGGCTGCAGATTAAAGTTGTGTCTCGGTTTCTCACTTTCAGGAACAGACTTTTTTTACTCTTGCCTTCTTCGTCGTCTTTTTAAACGGAAAGCTTTTTTTGTGTGCTTTACACTCAAAACGCTGTCGGGCACATGTATGGAGTTGCTCAACTCGTCGTTCCTCTTGAGGTCGGTATTTTACATATGGAATATATTTCAGACAGAAATCTGAAATTGCTCAATTTGATGAAAGTTATTTTGTCTCGTGAAATCTCAGCAGTCTTCAAAGTATGTTTTTTAAGTCTTGGTCTTCTCCGTTTGTGAGATATGAGTTTTATAATCACTTAAGCTGCTCCACGGCAGCTTTAAATCCCTCGCCAGAAACCTTGGAGTTGTTTTGTTTTTTGTCGTCGTTTTGGCCTTCCACAGTCTACTGTATCGCCGTCAGAGCAGCTGTCAAATCCCATTTCTATTAAGGCCCTGGATCCTCTCCAACATCAGGCCCTCCTCTCACTTATCCCGTTGAAAGGAAAAGGGCTTTTTCATGCTCCCACTTCCTGCAGGGTAGATCGCTGAACGCTCGTCTAACTCTCTGACTGAGAGCAGCAAGAGATCTTAAACTTGCACTTGATACCACTTTCAGTCAGATTGGAAACACAAAAAAAAAAGAATGACACCAGCCTGCTCCACTTTCGCGCATTTGTCAAATCCATACCAGCTCTCTTTTATTCCTTTTTCTCTGAGAGCTCTCTGTCGGCCGCCTTTAGCCGGTACTCTGCCAAGCAGTTATACAATATCTTGCGGAATAAATGTCATGTACTTTGTCATCGCTTAGTGCCAAACGATTTCGACGACGTGCTTTGTGGTGGTTTGTTAACCATATGTGACGCATGTGGTTTTGGCGACACCTCGATTTGACGAGATGTTTTTTTTTTTATTTTTTTTTACTTGTCTTCGTTACGGGTGTACACTCAGTTAGTCGTCACTCAGCTGCACATTGTGCCGAGTGGCAGTGGTCCGCAGTGCTAGCCCAGGCGGGTTTGTGCTCTTTGATAGAATGTGAAAGGTCACACATGTTGTGATTTAGGGATTAATGATGTGTGGTGGTGCATGGGGGTGGACAGGCAGTGTGTCGTTGATGAGGATGTGGCTCTGTGTGAGTGCTGCTCTGTATGGCTGTGACTGCTTATTCTAGTTTCTGCCTGTGTCTGTGCATCTTCCTCTTCCCTCTGCCTGCTTTTGTTTCTCTTCTTTTTTTTTTTTCCCAATCGCCTGCATGTGTTTTGTGTGTTTGTGTATCCTTGGTGTGGTCGTGGTCCTCCCTCAGCCTTGCCCGTGCCTTGCAGTCCTATCACCTCCCCTCTGACCTGTAGGCATTAACCACGCGGAGAGTGGCGACCCACCGGGGGCAGGGAACGGCACCCCGACCCGACCGCGACCTCCTCCGCTGCAGCCGCGCCGGGACGGCGCACAACCTCCTTTCACACAACATCAGCATCAATGTCCGAGGACCCGCAACTTGGTGTCTTCCTCTTTAGCATCAACAACAGCCACTGAGGCCCGGCACCGTGGCACAGCCAGTGTGTGTGTTTAGGCGAGTGTGTGTGTAACTTGGCCTGGGTGTCCCTGGGCAGGACCAGCACCGACGGAGTTGTGTTACACACCCTGACAGGCCTTATACATGTTTCATCTGCTGCTCTCAGAACAGAAGCCCCCTTTGTTATCTAATCCAGCCCTCCTCTCCTCAGCCTCAGAAACCAACGCTGCTCCTCACAGTCAGCCAGCCGCTGAGGACAGATATCTGCTATCAGGACTCCTCACTCAGTCTCTCAGACCATTGGCCGGCACCTGGACAATGCTCTAAAACAGGCAAGAGGGGCCGAGGGGTTCAGTGTGAGGTCCACCAGAGGTTGTCAAGGACCCAAATTGTGCACTGTGCCATCTGCAATCCTTCTCAGCAAGGTTCTCGGAACAGGAAGTTCACTGTGGGGTCCCTTTGTGCGTTTCAACGGGCCAGTTGTGGACCATGAGCGACACCCTCAGGCCTCCGTCACTCCAGGTGAGCGTCCCCACCGACGCCCCGGCGTACTCGGACGGGGGAAGGCACGCCGTGTCGGACGGCTCCGTGAGGTCCAGCTCCTCCACCCCCACCCTGCGGCGCAAACGCTTCAAGATGCGGCGCATGAGGAACGTGCCCAGCGAGAGGGAGGCGGAGCGCGGGCGGCCGAAGGACGCGCACCTGGCCGCCCGCTCCCGCTCCGGCTCCAAGGAGTACCTGCAGCTGCCCTCCATCGAGATCACGCCGTCCAGCGACGAGGACGCGCCCTCGGCCTGGTCCCGCTGCTCCACGCCCAGCGCCTCGCCGCGCCGCAAGCGCTTCCTGCTGAGGAAGTGGCTGAAGGTCAGAGAGAAGAAGGAGCAAGGCAGTGAGAGCAGGTTGGTATGGGCCCCTCCACCCTCACCTCTCGCCGTCCCTTTCTCCCATCTTCCATCTTCCCTCCCTCATCCATGCTGCTTCAAGGCTCCTGCTACCTGCACTAATGCGCCGCATCACTTACTGTAGGCCAGTTTTTTTAGTTTTCCTTTTTTCAGAGCTTCTTGGCATTTCTTTTGTGCAGTTTGAGGATGCTTGACCTCAGCGGCTAAACGTTGACAGTTGGCCCTTGCGGAGCAATGCTGTGAGATACAATCCTATCTGAGGTTCAGCCTGGGTTGGTCAAAGGTCACCCAGCCATGAAAGTTAAGCCACTCTCCAAAAGATGTAAATGAAGTCATTTAAGTTAATTCAATCAACTTCCTTGATGGTGCAATGAATGACCTGCACAAACTTTTGACTAAAGAAAGAAATCATTTAATATAGCAACTTGCACTTGCTTGTAGCTGGTAACAAACTCAGCGTTGGTTGGTTGGTTGTTGGCGAAGTGTTTTTGTTGCCACAAAATATATGGCGTGCCACTGGGTTGCAATCACGAGGAAAAAGCAGCCACTCGAAAAACCTCTCCCGCTCTCCGAATTCATCCGGCTGCACCGAGTCCCGAGTTATTCCCGCGTGTCTGCTTTAATTGGACATGGTCCACCTTTTGTCACTTTTGGGAATCGCTGTCTGAGACGTGTCCTGTCAGAAGGAAAAGTTAAATGGCGTCCGGTGGATATGTCTTTTCTTTTTTTCCTATTTTTTTTGTTGTGCGTGTGTCTCCTGTCCCTCTGGGTGCCAACGTGGTAACAGCTGGCAGACAGGAAGCGGGTTCATTATTCACTCCATCATGTTCTCTCACTTGGAGACACCTTCTCTCCGGGGTGGGGGGGGGGGCTCCTGTGCATGTCACCCCTGACTGTGAGATGCTGTCATTACCCAGCTCACCGCGCGCGCAGATCCTCCTCAGGGTTTTGTGTGGACCTCGGCTTAATACCGCGCTGTGGCGTTAAGACGACATGGCTCCTCCGCGTTCTCCTCCTTGTTACCAGCTGCGCGCGGTCTGCGTATAAATAGTCCACTCGCTCGAAGCCGCGTGTGAGTCACATAAATAATCCAAATCTTAATGTTTATCTTTACTTAATTATGGATGAAAGGGAACAGGCCGTTTCTCTCGTGTAAGGCTGAGAGGACGCCGTGTCCTCGCGGCCGGTTTCCTCACGGCTCAGCCTTGTTGCCCACATCTGTTGATCATTTCTTCCTTGAAGGGGCAGCGTTTTTGTTTTTCTGCGTATCTTTTTTTTTGTTCGTTTTTTTTCCCCCCGTTGTTGCTGTTGTAGGAGTTTTTGAAAACCTGATATTTAATGGAAAGCTGCTCTGCGATAAGAACGTTGGGAAAAGGGCAGCTTCTGGCATTTGTGGATTTTCAGGGAACTATCTTGATTGGCTGGATTGCCATGAAATTCAGCACATATATGTGCTGAATTGAAGAAAGTTATGTCAGATTTGATTTATGTTTTTTGACTCAATACTTGAGCTGGGGGGAAAAAAAAGAAAAAGAGGAAACATGTTGGCCTCAGCTGTTGTCCCGTGTATGTGTCGTAGCAGTAGTTCAGTCTGTCCCTCTCCTTCAAGAGAGACGGTGGACTTTTACCTCCACCAGGGAGTGACACTCGTGACTGCCCAGCCCTTTGACCCCTCTCGTTCGGCTTTGACAGTTTCCCGTTGAAATATATGAGAGATGACAAACAATCGAACCTGGCAATTGTGCAATTGATGAGATGTAATGTGCTCAGGAAAACTTTCAGTTCCCATTAAATGCTAACTGCCATCATGGCGCGTGGATCATTACTTGTCACTAATTGTCTCTTTTTAATGTGACCGCATTTGCACAGGTGTGCCGCACAGCGGGGGTCTGGTTATTGCTTTGCACTCGCAAACGCTGACACGGGGTTTTTCTTACGGTGTCAAACCCGCTGTAATATTATAGTTAATGTATACCGTAAACATGGTTTTATGGTAAACCAGGAACTTTAGGTTTGTTCGGGGGGTCATGCGGGTAAGCCACGTTGACATGGAGGCAGATAATATTTTGCAAGTATTCAAACATTTAAAAAGATACAAATTGGCTTGCAGTTTAGTGCATTGCACTAAATTCCGGCCATGTGTTTGTTTTTTTGTTTTTTTTAAACCTAAGCTTTACGTCACTGAAGACATTTTTTTTTTTTAATCTGCTCTGATATCCTTTTTCCAGCACAAATCTTTAATCTTATGGCCTTTGTTAATGGGTTACATTTGGGACTGTGGTATCCTATCTTGCCATTGTGTTAATCTTGTCTTTAACTGCCTTACTTTTTGTGGCGCACAGGATGTGTTGGCCTGTTTGTATGTGTGTTTTTGGATTGTGCGTCTGTGATCAGTTTAGACTTGCAGACACAGTGGAATCTGCAGCCTGATAAGAGCAGGGCTATTTTCAGGAAGTGCTACAGCATCTTTCACCAGGCTTCATTGCCTCCATCTGGTCCAAAAGTGTAAATATTTCATACTTCCAGAAAGTGGCAAACAAATCCTCTATTATGTTGATCTTGTATCTTCTGTTATTTTCTGCAACTTAACTTTGATGTTTGTTATCATCTATAACACCTTTATGGATATCATCTGAATCAGTTCTGGTTAAGGAAACGGAGGAATAACGGCGTACAATGTATTTACAAAAAAACAACAGACAAAAATTGAAAAACCTTGTGATGGTTAAAATGTATTATTCAAATCAGATCTAGAGTGGAAGAAAATAGAAAATGAGGCATTATTTCATGGATTGCATGTGCTTTTACTTTATGTGAAGATGGTATGTGGTTGTCATTGTCAACTTGCTATTATTTTTCAAACCACATATTGCATCAATTATACATGAGTATTGAATAATTTAGCGAGGGCCCATGTCAGTTCAGCCCTGTGTGGTCAAAGGAACATGCTCAGGGATATACGCATATAAACACTCACAAACACAAGTATGAAGTGTGCCTGCAGACAAAAAAAATACAAAATTTTGATATAAGAGTGCTTCTTTACTTTAATGCACATTAGATGAAAGAAAAATAAAACATTGCTGTAATATTGCAGAAAAAAAAACACTATAAAGAGATTATTAACTATTTTTAGAATCCAGTCTATCTAAATAACCCCTCCGGAAGGATCTGTAGGAAATGGAACGTTGTACCCAGCAGAGTGTGAATTTGTCACGACCTTTCGCAACAGACCGGCTTTATTCCTAAATGTCAAAGTACGGACCTAGAACGGCAGCTGAATATTAAATGAAGGGAATTGTCCATTTTTAGAAGGGAAACAGAGGACCGATGTGCCCAGCTCTGTGATGGCATTCATTCAGAATTCTGCAATTTCATCGGAAAGAAACGCACAAACATGAACCTCTGCTCTCGATTTTTGAATAGTACAACGCACACCTGGGTGTTATTTCCTCTGTATGTGTTCATTTGCACATTTGTAACCCCATTTCATTATTATCAGGAGCTTCATCTTTTATATGGCTCGTGTCGTATAGCCCCCTCTAGTGTCATCAGTTGATTTATGCACCTTTAGGACAGACTTTTTACCACTATACTGATGGGTATGACCCATGAGTTACCATATATATTTGAAAATTGCACTTGCAGGAACATGGTCAGTTGATTATCGAGACTAGTGACATTTTAGAACTGCAGGGCCCGCAACAATTGAAGTTCAAAACAGTTGGAAACAAATTTAAATAAGAAATGTGAACTGTGCAGTTTTAATTATATTCTTATCATATTAAAATGAGGGAAAAAAACTGTTTGGCGACAATTGGGCTTATTTTAAATAACAGAAAGAAGAAATGTATGCACATTTGAGCATCATATTCACATTGTACCACTGTGCTCATGTTCCCACACAGCAGCCAGCAGAGCAGCCAGCAGAGCAGCCAGCAGAGCAGCCATGAAGATGAAAACTCTCGCTTCCTGACTCCATTCATCCAAGAGGAGAGGCGAGTGAAACGTTATTGTCGGAATGTTTTGATTGCAACGCATTTTAAATCAAAGCGTGACTAAATAAATCAAAGTTGGAGAGTTTAATCCATGCAGGATGTACGATGCAGTGTACCTTATATTTATGCCGTGTTTATTGCACCAGCTCATATGTAGATTGATGTTACTGGGAAGAATCGTGGTCCCAAAACGTCAGAGTAGTTTGGTCCCATCTGTCCTTTCCTTTTGATGCCTTCTCCACTAGAGGGCGCTTTTTCCCCACTTTGGTGTTTATAGTTGGACACGGGCAGTGCTGCACTTGTGTGGTTGTTTTTTTGCCAGGTTTCACTGTATCATTTTGACGGAGGGCCTTTTTTTTATTGATTGTTTTGTTATGTTAAAGTCCAAATGTAAGCCTTCAGTCTGTTAACGTTATTTCGAACACCAGGGAGAGGCTTTCAGGCATTTCGTCAGGGGGCAAATGCTTGATGCCAAAATGTAATGGAGGTTTTAAGACCACATGACAATTCTGTTAAAAACATTCAAAAAAGGAGAGAGAGAGAGAGAGGCTTGGTGTTTCTCCAGTAACACCACGCCAAAGAGCATAAAAAAAAATGCGCGACTCAATAAAGAGCTCTTATTTGTGTAGGAATATACTTTTTTTTGGATGAAAATAGATTTGCACGGGACACTGTACATACATTGGACACACTGATATTGTTTTTGACATTAATAGGACGATATGACCAGTTTTTTCTACCGGTGGCCCTGTAGCTCAGTGTGAGTTGACGGGTACAATCATTAGCTCTTCGTCACTGTGGAACATGCTGACCTCCACAGCGGCCCGGAGCCTGGCCATTAAATCAGTTACACAACGCGCCTGTTTAAGCGCGTTTGCGCGCGTCCGCTGGCCCGGAATCTGCCGTTGCTCACCACACTGATTACACCACCAATGCATTCATTGTCGTCCCAGGATTATGGAAATAAGTAGATCTGCGGTAAAATGTTTTACATTTTAATTTAAAATGAAAACCTATAGCACTCAGTTTTCGCCACAAACATAATTCAACCAGTGGCTAAATTATTCAGGTCTGCAGAACTACCAGGGCTATTTAAAGTAATATCAAATAACTCACTTTATTTTATTAAAAAAAAAAAAAGTTTCATAATGCACAATCAGAGCCCAGAGATTTATCCTGCATTGTTTAAATGATTTACTGCACTCGGGCCAATGCTGTTTCTCATTTTTTCAGCTGAATTTAACAAGGGTTTGGATGATATAGAATTCCTGTGCACCCATGCACTTTGTCTTCCGCACATCCTCCCTGTGCTACATCCCTCCGCCCGCTGCTCTCTCTGGCTCTGCACTCGCGCGCTTCGTTTCCCGCTCGGTGTCGCCACTCGCCTGAGTCAGGAACCGTATATATATCTGTCAAACCTGGGGGGATTTCTGGCCGCTCGTCTCTCCGCTGTGCCAAGTGTTAGCTGCAGCAGCTGCAGGGAGAGCAGCGTTCTGTAGCCGGCTTTAGAGGGCACGGAATGTCATGTCTCCTCTGCAGGTAAAAAAAAAAAAAAAACTTGGCTGCCGTTCTGCCTGGACGAGGTGGCACGGCTTGCAAAAAAAAGAAAAGAAAAAAAACACCCGTCTCGCCGTCTCCGCGTCCCATCACGTCTGGCTTTGCTCTCACTGCATCTGTCTCTCATCCGTTTGCCTTGTGAGCTACATTTTGCTCCATGTGTCGTGTGCAGCTGCGTTTTCAGTGCAAGTGTGTCTGGCTAATGTGTGACACAAGCTGTGATTTATTATTTAATTTTTTCAGCTGCCTCTGCCAGACACTTTGGGCATCGGTTCGTGGAGAGAAATCCGAATGATAAAATGGGGACAAATGTGCCATTTTCTTTTATTCGCATCCTCTGCAGTGACTGCAGATAGAACTACGTGATATCCCGACATGGAATTGCTCTGTCAGTGTAATATGACTCACCAGTAAAGATGACTCATCACATGATTGTGAGTTGTGAATGGAGGTTACACAACGGGAGAGGTGTCATCGCCGGGTCAATTTATGCCATATGTTTTTTTAGCAATTTATGCTATGTTAGGCATATAACGCTGTACTGCACCCACCCCATTCACTGGTTGCACTAGCAACTAAAATAGCATTACTGTATAAAACACAGCATTTGAAAGTGTTTATTAATGTTCAAAATGTAGAAAGAAAAAAAAGAAAAAATATATAAATATAAATTATTATTATAAAAATAATAATCATTGATAAGAACGGTAAAGCGTTACTTAATGTTATATAACTCCACATTTATACTAAATATATAATTTAACTATAGGATGTTATGAAGCATACGTTTACTATCACTAGTTTTCACAACAATGATAAACTCTAAAATGTCTTTAAGTGCCGGCAACAAAATATAATCTGATATTTATGAGGGATTTAAAGGGCAATTCTTTATTATCTACTTCCTTTTGTATTTTGAGGACAGAACTCCCATGACTAAAACCTCCATCTTCTCTTTTATGCTGCAGGTCTGACAGTGCGGCGGACAAATTCAGGTAAGTCTGTTTTCTGACTCCTACACACGCTCTTTTTTTTCCACCTGTAGAAACGTGAGCATGCGTGGTATGTTGGGCGCGTGGACCGTCACCTTGTTTGCCCCCCCCCCAACTTGAGCCCGCCCACCACACATGTGATACAGATTGGCGGCTTTGTCCGCCGACCAAGGTGTCTGAATACGCTTGGCGCTCGGGGAGGCCGGCAGTGAATACAGTTGCAAGCCATGGAATGCCATTGTTTGCTTTTATTGGACAACATCAACAATTGCACACAAACAGGGCTTTGTGAGGCCGGCACGGCTGTGGTGCTTTTCAGTCTTTGAGCCGGCCAGCTGGTGGCAGGTCAACACGTTGGACACACACTGTGGGACCCAAGCATTTTTTATCCCACAGGCTGAGAACGCTTTGCTGGTTTGGTTCAGAGGTGAGTGAGACTGAACGATGCTGCGGCACATGAGAATTTATTGGGACAGGAAATACTATATATATTATATAATATATTATTAAAAGAAACGTTGCGGACATCTTGGGTTTCAGTTAATAGTTTTCATATTTCCCATTTAAATGTAGTTTTAAATGTGATTTAATATAAATAAGTACAAGGTTACCAACAGTTTTTTTTTATCATAGTATTCTTGAATGTTGGCTATTTATTCCGTGTTGGTTTGTATGTTTTAGTTTTTCGCATGTGCACATTTACAAATTGATGTGTAATTGTACCTGACTCCATTATAACTGTATTGTGAATGATTTAATTCCAGCTGCGAAAGGTGATATTCACAGCTTGCGATGAGTTTGCGTTTTGAGCTACGCATGCACTGATACATCATAACAAGCGCTGTTTGTGTAGTTTTTCAGGCGAGAGTGATTGTGGTGTATTTCTTGTTGCCGCGCACTCTGGTGTGTGTGTGTGTCTGTGTGTCTGTCTGTTTTGGTTTGCCTCGAGTGCTTAGTCATGCACGTTAGGTGAGGCGAAGGCTGAACCGTGTTTGAACCACTAGGAGTCTCTGTAGTCCATCGCACAACCGATGGGGAAGTGTGTTTATCCGGGGACACTTATACACAACTTCTTCTCCGTGTATCATTTTCTCACAGTGGCTGTGAGGTGTTTGGTGCAGTGTGTTGTGTGAGCCGGAATGGCTATTTTGTTGCTTTGTGTTTTTACGTCAGCACCGGTAGTGTCATCATCTCTGACATGCCAAGCATAATATATGGCCGCTAATATGGTGAATTTAAAATGAAAGAAATCACACTTGTGGCCAAGGAGCGCTGTGTAACAAGAAAAACAAGAAAGACTGAAGAAAAAAAATCCAAATTTTGAATCTTCTGTTTACATTTAACCCATGGAGGCCCAACTGGGCTGTAACTTTTTAACAATATGACGTTTTTTCTAGGATTTGCTTAATTAGCAGCCTGTCAATATTGGAGGGTCTTTTGATGATAGGTCAGGATGAAGAACTGCTTTGTTTTTTCGCAGGGTTAATGCCTTTAGCCGTGCCCGTCTCTAACCTTACTGCAGGTACTGTATTTTCCCCTAAGTGATCCTGAGTACACAAAAAGTTCCCAAGATCAATATAGACCTTTTTTTTTATGTGGTGAATAATGCATGCAAAAAGCTTTCTGGCTGGATTGAGTGGGCCCAGTATGCAAGTGCATTGGGAAATTCTATACTTTGCATGTTTTCTAAAGAGCAATCGGGAGTCAGTAGCTGGCAAAACTGGGATGCCGAGTTGAATATGTGCGAGGAACCACTATATGGGTTGTGATAACACAGTATTCCTGCCGCAGACAGTCACCTGAACATTCCTACATTGGAACTTTTTTGTCTTTTCTGCCTTTTAGCCAATGTCTGCTCTTGCACCCTCTCAGTCGCCGGATTATCGATCATCGTCTGTGATTGGAGACGTTAGCTTCCGAAGGTGAAGCTCAGCATAATCTTATCCCACTCCCTACCCTGTGCAAGAGTGTCGGAAACCCAGGGATCTGACCACACTGAGTAATTGATACTCGGGGGTGGGGGGGTGCATTTTTTTTTTTTTTTTTTTTGTATTTTATTTCAGGTTGCTTTGCGTACCATTGTTATGTACTCAGTTCCTCATCAAAATGTATATAGCTCAATAAGTTTTTGCTTTTTTACCGTCTAATCTTCTTAAAGATTCGTCTGTGGAAACTAATATCTAATGGTAATCCTATAATCCAATGATTCCTGCAGTTACACCCCAGTACTCTCTCCGGCTGCACACAAATCCTTACATCCAAATGGTTGTGACGATGAAGCATTATGAATTTGGGTCGTGAACTTTGCCGGATGAGTTATGTCTGCAGGATGCGACGGCTTTGTGACGTAGCTGCCACTCGCGCTGCATCGCATTTGTGCGCGTGCAGCCACTGTTTGACTAATGTGACATCTCACAAAGGCGCTGTGATGCTTTGGTTGGAGAAGCCCTGGGTGCATGTCTGCAGCTTGTAGTGCGGGCAGGGAAGAAGAGGAGGAGGAGGAGGAGGAGGAAAGGAGAGGAGGAGGAGATGGAGAATGTGGAGGAGAGCAGAGCGAGGGAGGATGGGAGGCTGATGGAGGAGGTGAAGGACCACCCTCATCGCGCGTAGCCGTTCTCCGGGAGCCTACCAAAGGGACCTTCCCACACACACACCATGGCCAGCCGGCCAATCAGAGCGCTCGCATCCCTGACCCATCCTCCCTCATACAACTGCTCATGCATGGCTCAGCGATGCTGATGTGAGCTGGTGCGATAGGAAGCCAGGCTGCCAAGCTCTCACTGCATTATTATTATTATTATTTTTTTAAATACAGGGAGGTAAGATGGAGGTTTCCCGATAGCTGTGAGGAATTGTGGGAAAGGAGGAGGAGGAGGACGACACCGGGTGTGGTGTATTTGGACCAGGATCTTGGCGCGTGGTCAGCGTGGACGTCCTGCCGTTTCCTGAGCGGGGTCTTTTTGGGGGTGACAACTGTTGGGTCCGTGTCCCTCCTCTGTGCCACTTCCAGCCTCTGAGATGGAGAGGTTGTTTTTTTTCTTCCTCTGACCGATTTCGGATGCTCTGTGTGAGGGAGGATTTTACACGGCTTCGGGAAAATGATGACAAACCGTGCCGGACGTGTGGCCATGTGACAACGGAGCTGCGGGACAGTGATTGAAGAGAGGCCATGAGAGCCAGAAGAGAGGCCAGGATGGTGTCTGCCTGTTCACCATGCACAAACATAAGGTCAGCTCCCACGTCGGCTACTGGTTTCTATCCCTTTGCTGCAGCTCGTTGCCATCTCGTAGTCTTGGGTTTGGTCAATCTGCGAATCTGCTGACGTGCATGTGGGGATGAAAAAAAAAAAACGGTTGTCATATATAACCTATATATGTATTTGAATCTCTTATCTTTCACTTTATTTAATAACAAAAAAAAGACATTTAAATCCCCGCCCTGGTTTTTTGCACATATATCATCATAATGTGAGCCACTATAATCCTTTACACCCCAGACCAAGGATATCTTATTGGCATTTATTTTGGCCGTATCCTATGGCCCAGGTGATCTGTTTGACCTTTGTAGGGAGCACATATCTGCCCTCCCTCACGGGCCACAGCAGGCTTTTAGATGGTAATAGCAATTTTATTTGCCACCAGTTGCTTTGAACAATTTTGCAATTCCACATGGTAAATGTTTCGTGTCATTATACACTCATTTCAACCTGATTATCAATCTTATATTTAGATTTTTCCCACCAGAGCCCCGAAATCAAACACACTGAAATAAATGTACTGTACGTCAGTATAACTGCGGTACACCCCTCCGTTCACACACATTGGTGTAGGAGGGATTCTCCTGCTGGCCTCGGGGCCTCCTAAATCTCCACCAGGTTTTCTGCTCCCCCGGTCCATTAAGGGCATTCTGCTTAGATTTACTGTGCCTGTCGATGGGGATACAGGGCAAGCCTGGGACTGCTTTAGGTTAGCTCTCTGATAAATACTCCTGGCAGCAGGTATTGCTGGGTTACCCTCGCATAATTATCTCTTTATCACTTACATTAATTACGAATCATAGTCTTTAGGGATCCTAGGAAGAGCTAGGAAATCAAGCAGGCTTTTGTATATTATTTTGATTACGAGACATTGTACAGTAGCTTATTAGCCTAAATGTAAAAAAAAAAAAAAAAAAAATATCAAGATTCTGTGTCAAATTGGAACATATTAACATTTTGTCCCTTTCAAGTAATATGATGCATTATGATTTTTTGAGTCTGATAATGATAGGTACACGACAGAAGTAGAAAACCATTCAAAAATAAATCATTTAAATTCAATGAATTTAACAGTTTTTCAAATATCAGTATGCGGGAAATGTGTCATGCTGTGTATTTTGGGCCAGGTGTTGACATTGCACAATGAAGGTGGTTCATTAGGTACCTCAGTGTGTCGACAGTCTGCTGTCACTGGTCCACCCACTTACTGTTTTTGTGAAAGGACTTGTTTTCATGCTGGTTAGACATCTGCTGCAGTGTAGTCGCACAGGACGACGCACCGCGCACACATGCCATTCAACAGAAAACTAAATACACACCTGCCAGTATCTGTCCACAACTGGACTTTAAATCGTCACCGATCCATTCGTCACTTGTCCAACACCCACTTAGTGTCCCGTTAGAGCAGGTTTGGTTTCAGTGGGAATTTATAGTCTGCGAAATAAAGGTAAAAAAAAATAAAAAAGTTCATTTCATTTCATTGAGTTCATTTAATTCATCATGCTAATCAAGCTAATTTGGTGCAGTTACTCTGTTTCTATGTAAGGATAAGGAGACTAAACTATATTCACTTTTTTTTTCTTTTTTTTTTCTTTGGCACCTGTGTCCGCATGCAGCAGCCCCCCACTGCTGACCAATCACAGTTGCTGTGGTGTAGCTCACATATGTTCATCAGCAGATCAATCCTGCTGATCACATTAAACATCTTAGATGCCTCCGCCCAGCAGGCCCGGCGTTTAATGCGTTTACTTTTTTCTTCAGTAAGCTCTCTTACCCAGATGCTTGTCCACGGGGATAAAGCTTAAATATGCTGTGGCTGGCTCACGTAAAAATAGATTTATAACACAATTAACAGTTGCATGAACAGCTGTTGATGCAAAAAAAATCAAAATTAAATCTATGTTAATTATCTAAAACACATCTTCTAATGGCCGATGTTTTTTTAGGTTAAATATACAGTATATTTACGTCTCCTCTGAATCCCCCTTGTCCCCCGTTATAGACCTGATAGATATTCCCTATAGCTGCCCCAAAGCCATATATGGGGATATATATTTTTTTTTTCCATAGAGCTTCTCCTATCCTTATGCATCTTACATTGATGATTGAGCAGATGGTCCAGAGTCCACGATACACATCATTTTTTTACCTACACACTATTACCAATGAAGAAAACTCAACATTTGGTGTGTCACACAGTGACGCAATTTTCAGTCTCAATGGCAAGTATTAGTCAAAAGGGTTTTTTTGTCTCTCCGTGAGAAAGCATTGAACCTGATTGCCTCTGCGACAGGTGTAAGGTGGTGCACGGCTGAAAGAAAGCAGTGGGTAGATTTGGCTCTGACTGGAGAGGCACATGTGTCATCAGCTGCCACGAGAAAAATGAATTCATTGAATACACGGAGGAGTGGTTGAGTGATTCATGGTACGTGTGGGGTGGGGGGGCTCCGTATAGAGTCACCGGCAGCTCCGGAGACTGGAGTCAAAGGACTGTTCTCCAGCAAGCCCAGTAAACCATAGATTGACTTTCATACTCATGGACACATGCGTGCAGCAGGTGTAATTTAGATGAATTAGACTGTTATAGCAATAACAGAGAATAATAATAAAAGCATATGACCATTTGTAAGGAGCCAAGAGACCAGCCCCATTGTGACGTTTTTCTCTTTTATATATATATATAGGGACTTTATATCTATTATTATGATCTACTATTATTATATCAAATTCTATATATAACTGTTGCAGACGTGAGGCATCAATACTTGTGCATTTTAGTGAGCATCGTTATGAATACTTCATGTACTTCGTGAATACTTCATGAACCATAAATTCTTCCAAAAAACCTCTCACTCACTCTTCTCTACCTTCACCGATAGGCCAAGCAAAAGAAGTGGAAGAAACTGATATGGAAACCTCAAAGGTAGGATATAACTCATCCACCGAAAGACACTCCACACATGAGCGGCGCTGTCGTATGCTCACTCGTTTCATTTAAGCAAATATAAGTGAGGAGGCTGTGATACAGAGGAGCGCTCTGCACCCTTGGCTTGTACTCCCCAACCAGCATATTTTCTCATAGAGCTTCCTGTTATCATTAGCGGTTAAAAGGCCTGCAGGTGATGCATCATGTCTGAGAGGGAGTTGTACCGCATACAAGTCCTCAGATTACACCCTGCGAGAGATCCAGGAACAAAACTGCTGTCGCATAATTTCCGGGTCAGTCCACAGTCAGCATTGTCCTCTGCAGGAGCATCGCAGCTTGTGTGACATTTGAATCATTTTTGGATCCAATATGACGTGTCTGTGGGTTTTTTTTTTTTTTTTATTATTTTCTGTGATTTTTTTTTTCTTCTATTTTTACATATCCTGATGCAAACTCTTTCTCTTTATCTTTAAATAAAAGCAATCTAGATTTTGTGATCATGATACAGGGGATTCAAATTTAATTACTAAAAAAAAACTGTTACAGCAACTATTATTGTTTTTGTATACAATTACTCTGTGGTCTGCATAGTTGTCAGGATCTTGCCCTTAAATATTCCAAAGTGTCTTCTTCTATGAGTTTCGGTGGAATTGGGCTATTGCTACTGCACAAATCTGATGTCATGAGTATTCGGGGAAAAGAAAACAAATACATGACATTACAAGTACAAGATTTTCAAAAGTTTCAGTTCAGTGTTTGTGATTTCCGATGGACCCTCCGATGAGTTACACAAGACAGAGATTGTTTGCTTCACATTTCCTCGGTAAAATTGTGACCTTGTTGATGGAATTCAAGGTTTCCCGGTTTTCATTTGGCCGTGCCGTCTCAATGTGGAAAAAGCCGCGGGTCCTCATTGGGATTCATGACATTGGAGTTACAGGGTTTCATCTTTGCAAAGTTGAGGTGTTTGGAAGTCCGAGGCCTTGGAGGGGGACCTGGTTGCTTTGTCACCGTGAGCGGCGTGGATCATTTGTGTGGCTTAAAATAACTGGAGAGCCGTCCTTGAAGGCCTCGTGCGTGGTAATGGCATGGCAACCGGTGGTATGCGAACTTGTGTAAGGGGTTTAGCCTCATGTTTCCCCCGGCTGCATCTGTACGTCAGCAGGCCCCGCCCACATGTGGCCCTGAAGCAGCGGGCCGGACCGCTCTCAGCTTCGATGATGCCAGGGTCGTTTCTGTGGCGACAGCCCTGACTCACTGCATGGAAGTGGGATTTTTTATTTATTTATTTTTTCCTGGGAGGGGTTAGTCAATATCTCCCTCCACCCAATGCCCTCTTCCATCAATGCTCTATACAGCCAGTCCTTACAAAACTACATTTGCCCGCTTTGCCTTCAAGCGTTGGCTGCAAAGCACACGCGTGTGAAAGTGAGGGACACTGAAATATCACTGAGGAGAAAAAATTGTTTTTTTTTTGCCTGTTTAAAGAAAGATTTGACAAAGGCTCCCTGGAGGACAGAGCATGAGGACACAGATGGGGTTCTTTTTTTTGTGTGTGTTGCAAGTGTCAGCAACAGTGGGGGAAAAAAAAAAAAACCCTGAGCGACAGCTTTCTTTTTATAATTGGGTGATGATTGGCCTGGCAGTGTGTAGCTATGTTATCAGCCCATCCATTACTACAAGTATATTTGAGTGAGAAATCATGGTGAACAAATGTTGTTTAACATGTAATAATAGGAACTTTGTGACAAATAGAACTTGCAGTGTAACCTCATACTTATTTATTATTATTTTGTTTTCTGTCAACAGGTCAGCTACTGTAATAGGTTAGCTTAGGTTAATAGAGATAATGCCAAACTCCCATCTTGCTCTGATTTGTGTAATAATTATTAGTGTTTGTGTGTGTGTGTTAGTGGATTGTTAAAAAAGAAAAGTCAGTCTATTTCTATCCTGCTTGCTGCAGCAGAAACAGGAAATGGGCTTTTATACATGAGCGCTTTAATGTCTGCACGTGCTGGACTTTGTTCTTTTATTCACGGTACACGTGACAGGTGCCATCTGCGTTTCACTTTCTCACTTTTTTTTCTGGAGTGGACCTGATATTGAACATGATACCTGTCCTCTGCAGTGTTGCTGTCCTTTTTTTTTTTTTTTTTTTTTGTCATCAGACACATTATGTCATTCATCATGGCTGCCATCGCCAGGGCCCTCCCTGCACGGCTTTCATGTCGTAGTCGGGGATGGCTGCCGTGGTGTCTGTGTGTTTTCTGCATGATATTAAATTTACTCGGGCCTCACACTGGGCTGGTTGATGTTGTGCATTGCTGTTTAGGCTTATTCCTGCTGCCTCCATTGGACGTGTCAAGTTTCCTGCGTAATCTGTGGCCATGCGACATTTAATCAATCATGCACTTCCACTCTTTCCATCTAATCCATACATCTTTCTGATTCAGTACCTTTAAACATGTGCACCCTGTCCGCTAATTGCAATTCCTTTATTTGATGAAATGAAAGTTCCCTTTAACTACATCAATATATATATATATATATATACACACACACACACACACACACACACTAGAATTAGAATTGTGCATCGTCCCACGCAAACACACACAAGACGGGGGAAAGTTGACCTCTGCTTTTGACCCATCTGTGGCGCATGCAAGGCCACAGAGCAGTGGACAGCTGAGAGCGTCCGGGGAGCAAATGCACAAGGGCATTGGAGGTGTTAGTGGCGAGGGTTCGTGCATCCTTCCAGATGGAACACACACACACACACACACACACACTAGAATTAGAATTGTGCATCGTCCCACGCAAACACACACAAGACAGGGGAAAGTTGACCTCTGCTTTTGACCCATCTGTGGCGCATGCAAGGCCACAGAGCAGTGGACAGCTGAGAGCGTCCGGGGAGCAAATGCACAAGGGCATTGGAGGTGTTAGTGGCGAGGGTTCGTGCATCCTTCCAGATGGAGACCACCTCGGCTGGGCCTCAAACCAGCAACCCTCTGGTCCGATGCCTGTCTCCAGCACCAATAGGCCACCTCTCCCCTGTATGTACAGTACATGTACAGTATATGATACTATTCCCTTATTTCTGTGCACATACTCTAGGCCTGTGTTTGCATTGCTGCATTCTCCCCACTGTGGCCTTGAGAGCATGGATTATCCAACACGCTCGGCTCATCAATAAGCAAACAGCCAGTCACGTGGTCAACCATTTTATCTCTCAGATCGGATGGTGGAGATCAATCTATGGTGTTTCATCCGTGTTGAAGGAAAACAGTGCAAGCGTAATCCAGACGGTGTTAGAGAGAAAGGGGGGGGCCGCCACGAGGAAGAAGTGGAGTGTCAGGTTCTGCCAATCACACAAAGCAGTGTAGAGGGATTAATCCAGATTATCGGCCACTGCTATTTACAGAAATGAATAAAAGTCTTTGGACCAGATTAAGGTTCAAGAAATGCAAAAAAAAAAAAAAAATTAGGCAGAAATCGTTGCTGCTGGTTTACGGACTGCATGACTTAATATGTCAAGAAACAATCTAGTAGTTTAGACCATGACATCTTTCCATTAAAACTAAAACTTTCAACTTCAGGTTTCCCTTGGCGTGATTTTAGGAAATCTTTTTCTTTTTTGCCTGGTGTCACGCGTTCCTATTGCAAGCAGTCATGACCCTCGGCCAATCAGCAGGTGGCATCAGTGAGAGAGGAAGCACCTCACCCACTGGGTTTTTTTTACTCTAGAGGAGCTGTCCATTCAGCACCACTCTGCTCACACACACACACTCAGATTAGTCAAAGATGCAAGAACAAAAAAAAAAAAAAACGTATTCAGGCTCTGATGATTTCTAATTATTATTATTAAGAATATTAATAATGGCAGTAATTATTTTTTATTTTATTTATGACTATTTTGACAGGTAGGAGACGTAGCTTGGCTCTAATGCCTTCCTGCCTGTTTTCAGTCACGTATAAGGCAATTCCTATTCACCCTGTTGGATTGAATATTTATTTATTCAACTATTTTTTTCCCTGAATTTCTTTGTCCACCTGGGCGGGAACCAGATGGACTCTCGGTGAGATTCCTACTGTCCTCTTGCTTGACTGGAGCTCAGGCCACAGCTCCCACGGCTTCACCCTCCTCCCTTTTCCTTTCTCCCCCTGCAGCCCTTCTGCATTCACTGTAGCCCAGGGACAGGGAGGCGTGTTTTCGGCGTAAGAGACCCTCGCCGTCCCCAACAAAAGGCTCAAGTCCAACTGCATTATCTGCTTTCCCTTATCTTTTCTGGTTGCTTGCTGTTTCTCCATTAGTCAGTGAGGCCCTCCCGCTCTTCTGGCACCATCTGCATCTGATAAAACACAGGGAGTGAATGAAGCTCACTGACTCAGCTGCCCAATAACTCTGCATGGTGAGGGTTTCGTGTTTCCCTACAGCCAAACAGAATATTATGTAGTACGTATAGAATCAATTAATAGACAAACAATGACTGACCAAGAGTAAAAATGGAATAAATCTGTTTTAACGGTTTTAATTTAAATTAAACACAATTCTTAGATTACAAGTGAATGGGAATGTATTTTCGGCTTAAATGAGAGTTTGTAGAAAATGTTAGCAAAGATTAAAATATGATAATTAATAATATGAAAATATGATATATATATATATATATATCATAATCCATGCCCTCAACTTCTCTTGTTTGGTGTTTAAGAAAACAGTGGTGCTGTAATTAGAGATTCGGCATGTGGAGAAATCTATGGTCTCGTTTTGGGTGGCATTTAGATGAATGAGGATGAACTGCAAGTAGTCCGGGGTTACATTCAGTCTCAGCACGACGTCTGTTTGATCCATGGTGTATGCGAAACACACACACACACACAGCACAAAGCCACAAACGTGGGGAGTACCCCCACAACGCTCGGGTTCATTAAGAGATTAACAGAGTGAGCCGCTGAAAGTGATCAGGCCTGGAGTTCAATACGAAGGGGGAGAATTGCCCCCCACCCCCACCCACCACCGCACTTAATACCCTGCTCATACAAAGCATGGGGGGGTCGGAGGTGGGGGCGGTAGAGAGGAGAGGATGTCGTGGCCAGGGGCGAGCCTCCTGTTCTAGTCCGCCACTCTGGGCCAGCAGGGCTTATCATGGAGACAAAATAGAGAAAGGGAGCCATCTAGGGAAGAGGACTGAGAGAACAGGAGGGAGGGAGGAGGAGGGGAGAAATCCTGCGCCTGCTCACTGTGAACACAGCGAGTGCAGCTTTCATCCGCAGCAGCGGACTGAGGCAGAGAGAGAGAATTGGAGGGAGCGAGCGAGCCGACGCGTTCAGGGACAGCGTTTGACGGAGCCTGCTGGAGCAGACGCACGAGTCGTAGGAGGATCGTTTACCGGCCGCGTTGTCATTCATCTGCGCCTCGCCAGTCCTCCCCACCTCCCGCCGGTGCGCCTGGCGAACATCGCCGTGCCAGCCGCCTCCTCCTCTTTTGGGATAACTGAGGAAGCCCCCCCGGAGAGGAGCTGTGAATTTTTCTGGCACAAGTGCCACAGCACTGCGGCATCCTGCCTGCAAGAGGAAGAATGTAGCAGAGAGGTGGGCACAGCCTCGGAGCATCCTTTCCCCCCCCCTTCCACCCTCCCCCCCCCCCCCCCCCCCCCCCCCCCCCCCCCCCCCCCCTCTCCTCCCCGTGGCCCCTCCTGCACCGTGCATGGGAGGTGAGGCTCTGGCAGGCTGTCAGTCAGCATGCGGCGGTGCGATCGGGCAGCCCTGTGCCCACAACATGCTACGGACGTCAGACACTCCTCGCTGTACTAATGAAAGGCTTCAAGCTCGCCTGGTAAGGCCAAACACGGAGCGGAAACGGTGTGCGTGTGTGCGTGTGCATCTGCGTCTCCGTTTTCAAATGTAACCTATTTGTTCATTTTTTTTCCTTTTAGTTTGATTTATTGACCCAAAAAACGTCACCCAGCCACTGACATTTAGGTCGTGTCGCTCAAAAGATGACGTCCTCTCGCGGCCGGTAATATCGTGTAATATTTGGCGCTGTCCCTTCCACGGCTGCCTGGGCATTGCTCTGTGGTTATGTAAAAGCTACCAGCATGCAATGCACCGAGGGGGCTAGATCAGGACGCGGGCTAAGCTGTGCGCATCCACAGTGTGGGGGATCCGGTGTGGCGACCCCGGGCTCCGGGCGTGCTCAGTGTGAGCGGCTCACGTGGCTGCCCGGAAAACAACAGGCACACGCCGCCTCCGTCTCTTCCCGGCTTCCTCCCCCGCTCTTGCCCCCCCTTGCCCCCCCCCCCCCCCGGCTTCTCTCACATGGACAAACAGAGCCACGTTCCAGGTGGCCCACCTCTCACTTTTCTCTTATGGACCCTGTTTTTTTTTTTTTTTTGGCCACAGTGTGTGTTCTGCTGCCTCACCCCCTCCTTCCATCCTCACCTCCCTTTCGGGTTGTTTATGCTCCTCCTCCTCCTCCTCTTGTCTGATATTTTTAGAGACGAATTACAGAGCACTGCGGGATGAAAAAAAAAGATAAATCGAGTGGGGGGGGGGGAGCAGTTTCTGCAACGTGCTTCCCGCTTCCTTCCTTCCTTCCTCTGCACTTTCATGAGGAACTCTTTTTCCCTGGAGGACCTCGTCTTATCCCTGAAGTCTCCGTCTCTCTCTATATCCGTCTCTGTCCTCCTGTCATTTACCGCCCTCTCTTCTCTGGCCTCCTCTCAAATCTCTCACTTCGTCCCCAGATAAAAATATTGGTTTTCTCGGAGCTATGGACTGTAGCTTAGAAGTCGTTCCTCTCTGGCTTTGATAACGTTAACCGTGCATGTGCATGGAGGGGGCCTGTCTCGCTAACTGTATATATAGCGCGCATACCGTCCGGTAATGTTGTGTAACAGCATGTATGTCTGTGGTTGGACTGTATCCATGCGGACGCATTTTCGCCTCACTCCAGAGCAAAAGGCTTTTTACCGTTGATGGTGCGTGTCAGAGTGGGCTTTGTCCACCTTACGCTTCCTGTTGAGCTGTTGTTGAAGGTTGAAAAAAATCAGTCAATCCAGAAACAAACCATAGCCATGAGGCATCCGTTAGACCCAGCGGAAAGCTCCTCGCTGTTATTAGTGTTTATTAGGCCGCTCGCCCGATCTGCTGCATCGGCAAAAAACGCCGTGGCCCCCGAGGTCATTCCATTAATCAGTCCCTCAATCAGTGCATTGCTTGTCCACAGTGTTATAAACCAAAGTGGCGGATCGGATACGGCTTATTTATCTCCACTGGATTCAGTGATTTATCTGGACTAAATGGTTTAGAGTTCTCCCAATGCACCTAATTGAACCGGACCCTGATTCCCTGCGGCTCTTTTTTTTTTTTTTTTTTTTCTCCTCACTATAATGACGATCATTTTTCAGTGTAGAAGTAGGGACAGGCTGATCGAAGCGGTCACGATCGTTTGTTGTCCTTATAGTTATTTTTGATTGACTTGGTGTGCTTGAGGTTCCGTACTAGAGAGAAAGAGAGAGAGAGAGTGTATATACATGTGTATGTGAGAGAGAGAGTGTGTGAGATTGCTCAGGATTTGGCCCTTGTCCCAGTGTGGGGATGTTTGCTCTTGATATGACATTTGGTGTGACTTAAATCTGCGCACACACACTGACACACACAGATGTGCACACAAAGCCAAGAGCAGCAGCTGTAGCAACAGCAAATCACTGACAGGCGGCCAGAGCTGGATCTTACTCTCTGCACGTGGCCCCCCCCCCCGTGTACGAGCCAATTGTTGCTGCGCGACACCTGGACACACATATGGGGGCTGACCTGCATGCCCAAATTGCCGCGCGTGCGTCTTTTCACGTCCGCTCTGTCGCCCCGGCGCCTTTATCTTTTTGACCGTCGCCATTCGCCGCACATACAGTACATGCAGACCACACTCGGATGTCGGCGTGTATTATCCGGTGGGGTGCTGCTTATGTCTCTCCGGGCTTTTTCAGACTGAGTTCGGAAATGTGCCTCTGCACCAACATTCGTGGCGAGCCAGGTGTGGGAAGAAAGAGAAGGGAAATGCCCTCTGCGCTCACGTAGCTGGACCTAAATATGTGATGCGGTTATCATGAGCCCCTTTTTCTTCCTTCTGTAAAAACTGTATTTCCCGTAGCTCGGGGGGGGGGGGACAACAACAGCTTGCAACCAGCCTCCCAAATACGACACCGCACCGTCAGACCGGGCCACGGTGGACCTCGGAGTTCACAGCAGGGAGTCTGCACCGCCGAGTTGTTTCCCTCCTGGCTACAGCTCCCTCTCTCTCTCTCTCTCTCTCTCTCTCTCTCTCTCTCTCTCTCTCGCTGGCTCGCTCGCTCGCTCGCTCTCTTCCCCTGTCCCCTTTTTTTTTTTTCCCCACTGCATTTGAACTCACAAACCATTTGTCATTGCACCTATTCAACTCTATATTGTTCCTAGCCACACACACACACACACACACACACACACACACGTACACACACTACACTGCCTGTAGCCAGTATAACCATTTCTCCTTACCTTTGGGATTTGAGGGGAACGTAATGGATGATGCGTCGATTGTGCAATGTTTGATCAACCGAGTGTCCAGAAGAAAACACACATCCGGCAATGGGGTCTGAATTGATTCTAGTTGTTCTCGTTAACAAGAAAGGAAAATGAGGTCGAAAACTCTTTTGTTTTCAGGCGGCGTGTTGAAGTCGTAAAATCACATTAGTGACCGCTGCTTTGCTCCCGGCCTGGTGATTCATGGGCCGGTGCGGTGCATTCAGGTACAGTCATGTGCATCCCTCTCTGATGGATGTCGGATGAAAAGGCTTCACGTTAGCGTTCCATATGCTTCTTTCACAAATTCGAACCATAGGGCCATTTCCCATGAAGCTTTTTTTTTTTAAAGCACAATCAAAACCCTCTCCCTTCTTCTCTGTTTTGAATCACTATAAAGAAAGTAAATAGTGAGAGTAGGTTTTTGTACGGTCAACTTTTATGTTTTTCTCTCTGGGTTTGCTGTGGTGGTAGGTTTAATAGAAAGTAATGTAAACAGTCTCCCGGTAATCTTTTGTTTGTATTATTCCTGCTTAAATGCATTAGTAATTTAATGCGAATGCTGAAATAAGAGTAAAGCTGTGGGATGAGCCCCAGCTGTCGGTGTAATTCCAAGTTACGTGTTTATATTGGAAAAAGAGATGGACAGGAGAGTGAGGGGCGTAGATTACTGTGGCATGCAAAGCATGAAACGGTGAATTATGCAGACATGTGACAACCATTCAGCTAATCACGTGCATATTGTTTAATCGTGAAATTGTAATTCCTGAGTGGTTGACGTGGTTTAGTCTGGACAAAGCAGTTTGAGGAATGCATGAAGGTTCGTCAAAATATTTAATAATTTTTTTTTAATAATTTAAACATTTTTTCTCTTTTTTTTGTGCCATATGGGCCTTCGTCCTTGGCTCTGTGTGACAAATGTTTCAATATTTGAGGAAAAGATTCACCGTCGCCTCACCCCATCCGAGATGTCTTCCCTGGCAGTGGGACTGCATGTGCACACTCGGTCTCCCTCTGCCCACCCCTTCGTCTCCCACCGGCCTGCTCCCTTCTGCCTGTATATCCCCTGCATATGGCAGTGGCTGTGTCCCGTCCCACATGGGGCCTAATCCGGTTGCCAGTTTCTTGTCCCCCTCCCGCCACCTCGCCACAGAGTCCTTCATTTTCCTCCGAAATGACTTCCCGAATTTAATTTAGGGAATTATTTATAGCTGCTTTTTAAACAGGTCCACGTACCCAGAGGTTTGAGGTCATAGCCTGGATGAGAACCCAAAAATGGTTACAGGCCTGTCTGTGTTGGGTTGCCACACAGTGAGGGTAATTAGGTAATTTAATTAAAACCTGGAACTAAATGAACACTCTTGGGGTTGTATTTAAATTTAGGAAAGCGAACAACACTCGGCGTACTGGTTTCACCCTGTTTGGCTTGTTTTTGGATTCGACACACACACACACACACACCTGATCTTTCAAACTGTCTCCTTGCTGTTAGTAAAATGGAGATATCAGTCACACAGAACACTCCTGTCACTCAAGCATGTTCAAAGCAAAGTGCACTTAAACTCCAGGGCTTTGTAGATAACTAATCGTGTGTGTTAATGCTTTATGCAGCAGCAGCACCCCTTGATAGACACCCACACACACGCACACGCACAAACACCCACACACAAACACACAAACACACACACACACACACACAACCAGCTCTCTCTTTCTCCCTCTGGTTGTGAACATTTCAGGCGGTTGTGCAGATGAATGGCTTGAGAGGCTGCCATGGTAACTGCACGGCCGAGGCACAGCCGGGCGTCGCCACACTTGGCGTTGCCATGACAACTCGGTAAACAGGACGCCTCCCCCCCTCAAGTGGACAGAGAAATTTGTCTTTAATATGTTGGTCGTGTTTGGCTCAAGTCTGATGTTGTTTAATTTTTTTAAATGTCAGGAAATGAAATTGAAACCATTTCACCTCGTCCGTGGAATTTGACAATCGCCGGTGGTTGAGATGAATGAACCAAAAAGCCACCGCCTGTTGATTACATACAATGTGTGCGAGTGTCTGGTCAATTTGACCGCATACGTGTCCCGCGGGTGCCGTCAACCATGAAGAGAGAAGTCCCCTAAGTAGGTCAGTTGTTGGTATGTGGCTGGGCAGGCTTATCTGGGCACACAGTGGTCCGGCTCAGTGGTCCGGCTCTCTTTGTTCCACACTGGGCGCTCCCACAGAGGCAGCCAGCGCTGCTGCAGCCCCCGGGGTCAACTCTTTCCAGGCCGACGTTTGGCTCATAATAAAACACACGGGTGATTGCCGGTAGTAATCTGTATGTGTATTTGATGGGATTGTCTTAAAATGACATTGTGACTGTTAGAGAAAAAAACTATGGAGTAGTGGTAATGTGGGGCTTCACGTGGAACCCCGTTGACCAATTAGTTCATAGAGGCTGTGTTACTGTAAGAGTGTGATCCACCGTGACCGTGGTGACCTGTTAATGAGCAGCCAGTTTCAGCCAGGTGGATAAGTCCTTTCGGAGAGCAGGTGACAATTTTGAAGCAAGGAACCGTTTGACTGGCTGCGGTGGAGTTCATAAAAAGTAGAGCTTAACTCAGGACCGTTTCGCTCAGTGACTTATTCATTATAGGCAAGCTTCTGAAGACCCACTGAAGCAGTTCATAAATAGTGGCAGAAATATATTAAAACAAAAAGATATGTGTGGAGTAATAATTGGACTGTTCCTTCCCCCAAATAAATGTCTTGTCTCTAGATAAACTCCTCAATGGAACTGTGGTTTCCTCCTTTTATCAACAGAGCTGGCGAAAAATTAGAAGGCGGATTTGGACCAATTGGAACTTTTCAAATTCAAGTGGAAAAACTACACATCTGTGTGAAGTAATTCTATTAATCCTCATGTAAAAAGAAAATGTTTGAGTTGCCGAAGGTCAAAGTCGCAATTCCCACATGTGTCGTATACAGGAGCACATTTGGTTAAATAATAAATACTTAATAATGAATTATTTCAAATACCAAATAAATAAATTGAGCAAATGAGCTGAATGAATCACGTTGCACTGCTGCAGGAATGGTTCCTGAATCAAAGAGGCACTTGGCAATGCGTTTAGATACATTTTGAATGGCTGAGGGTCTGGCTGCGGGACTCAACCTCCCCCGTTGTCATTTCTTTTAATTATTTGTTGGATCTTGGCAGGAAACACAGAGTGTATCCTATATATATATATATATAAATATAGCTTAAATAATGATTTTGTGCGGGCAGGCAGGCTCTTTTATTGTTGGATTTATTGGGAGCTCCGAATGTAAAGTGACCTGAATGCTGGGTGATGTCAGCCCCGCCATTCATGAAGCACATGAATAATTGAGGAAGCAGCAGGCTCAGTGCACAGGCACCAAGTAGAGGTGGAATGCAAAGTGAAAGCCATCTCTCTCTTTCCTCTCTCTCATTTGCTCTCGCTCACCCCCCCCCCCCTCTCTCTCTCTCCCTCCCTCCCTCCCCCCCTCCCCCCCTCCCCCCCCCCCCCCCCCCCCCCCTCTCTCTCTCTCTCTCTCTCTCTCTCTCTCTCTCTCTCTCTCTCTCTCTCTCTCTCTCTCTCTCTCTCCCTCTCCCTCTCTCTCTCCCTCTCCCTCTGTCCACTTGCACAGTCCCCCTCCGCAACTCTCTCCACCTCCTGTCCGTGTGCCGGCGTGAATTTCTGTGAACAGGGGGAAGAGCAGAACGCGGGGATTCTAAAAGCGGATGCAGCAATCAGGCAGATGATCCGACGGCATGACGAGCGGAGGAGGAAGAAGAAGGAGGAGGAGGAGGAGGGAGAGAATGGAGGAATGCCCAGACAGAACAGGAGCTTAGCAGCCTCAATTAGACATTAGATAAAAGGGGAGGAAGAGATTGAGAGATTGAAGGAGGATTGAAGAAGAAGAAAGGGAAACAGATCCGGATCTCCAGCTTCTGTGGATTCTCTCGCTCTCTCCGTCTGTCTGTGGGGAAAATCCTGCCGTTTTATCTCCCGCCGGCTTCCTCCTCCTTTTCCTCCCCATCCTCCCGGCATGCTCCGGAACTCGTCCGGCCCCCCTCCCCTTCGTTCCTCGCTCTCCCCCTCCCCTCCTTCCTCCCCCCCGCGCCTGGTCCGCGCCACCTGAATGAAGCTGTTTACCAAGGGCTGATCCCTCGCCATGGCTGCCACCAGGTTAGTGCCGGCACCCGGCGCCTGCCCACCTGGCCGCCGGCGGCTGCGCAATGACTCGTCTCCATGCTTGGCGTGTACTGTCGGAGGAGGGGGGGGCGCTTCAGACCACTCGTGCCCCTCCCCTGGCAGGTGGCCTTAAGGGCGATGTAAGCTGGTTATTAGGAGATCAGAGCTAGCCGGTGGAAGATCAGTGGCCCTAAGCCTGCTGAAGAAAATCTCCCTGCGCGCCTCTTCCGTCTTCTCCCTCCCTCTCTCTCTCTCTCTCTCTCTCTTTCTCTCGCTCAGTGTCTTTGCCCTCTCCGTCTGTCCGTCCCCCCTTCCCGTGTTCGGACCCCGAGAGAGGGTGCGCACGGTGGATGGGATGATCCGCTGGATGAACAGCTCGCTCCTGGGGGTCGTCCACCAGGACATGGTGGTGTTTGAGTGTGTGACGGTGGCCGACGACGGCTGCCGCTGTCTGGAGGGCTGCTACGGCGAGGTGTTGAGGGACTGTGTCTTTCAGCAGGGGTATGGCGGTACCACAGTGTATGTGTGTGTGTGTGTGTGTGTCACTGTTAACATGCGTGTGCAGACAGAGAGAGAGAGAGGGAGGGATGGGTGGGGTGCTTTCGGTTGCATAATCCATGCGTGTGTTTATTTTGTCGATTTTCCCTGTGTGATGTTGCCCTTCATCATTTTTGTAGTAACGGGGAGGAGAGTGTGGTTCTGTGGTGGGTGACCCTATGTGGATCCCCGTCCCACATGCGTGTTTGGGTCGTCCAGCGCGTGCGCATTCCTGCACAGTGCCCCCGGGCGCCCCCCCCCCCCTCCCCCTCCCTCATGGCCTTTTCAAAGCGAGCGGAGCTGCCGTGGCCGACGCCAGATGGGTATATTCCAAGGTCAGCAAAAGCGTGAAAACAAGTGGGGCCCTCGAAAAGGCCCGGAACTCTGCTCCATTGTGAAGCCGAGCGTTTAGACAGCTTGAGCCAGTTGGATTTAGAGCTTTAGAGATTATTTAAGGAAAAAGACTGTAACAAAGTGGCACAAGCAGCGTGCCCTTTTTCTTTCTTTTTTTCCCCCCCTCTTTTTTCTTTTTTTTTGTTAGTTTCTTGCACTCTTTATGTAAGAACTTGACCTATGTGACTGACGTGTGGGGTCGTGGCGTCTGTTTCTGCAGAGCTCTGTGATGCCGGCTGTGCGGTGCAAAATGTGAGGATTTACGATTTATTAGCCGCGTTGTTAATAATGCTGTATATTATGTAGCGCCCTCTGCATATGAAATGCTGTGATTTATTGTCTGTCAACCCGCAATGTTTTTTTTCTTTTTATTTGCTTAATTAAACCAGTAGTTCACGAGACCTTTTGAAATATTGGTTTGTCTTTCAAAATATTTAAGGTTACTTCTCTGTACCAGGAGGCAGTAATTCATATTCTATGCTGCATGTATTTATTATACATTTTCAAATAGAAATAGACAGAATGTATTTCTATCTCTTTTTTGGAAAAACGTCAATCACAAAGTCTGTCAAAGTTTGCAACTTGTGCAGATAAACAACAGCGCGTACAATTTGAGCTTTAACGCGTTTAGCTTTTATCTTCAGTAGGTTTATATAACATAGAGCTATAGGTGTTATAAAATATTCATACATCTTTTTTAATATTATTTGCAATCATTTATGGAAATCTGTGTCAAGCGCTCCGGGAATCTTCTGAATTCTCCATAGGGGGGGTCACTTTGCTCTCCTGCTGTATTTCCCGCACAGGCAGCGTCTCTAATAGCGGAGATGGCAAAGTATATTTAGTCGCACACTCTGAATATTTAAACCACTCTCTCGCTGTTGCTATAGCGATGCATCGTCTGAGCTGAGCTTTGTTTGTGCTCTGTAGTTGTGTGGGCGGCGCTCTGGGTGATATGGCTTTTTAATTGTTAAATGGTTTGTCAGGCTATGGTGAGGCACGGAAGGCGAATGCAGGCCGCGGGCTATGTAACCCGGGCAGCTCTCTAACTGGGCGGTTCGTGTGAGTGCACATTTTGAAAGGTGGAGGGTCGCTTTTCCTCACAGCTGACTATTGGGTTGCTATAATTACACTATGCATAAACGAATGGACTGTTTTTTTTTTGTTTAGTTTTTTTTATCTGTATAGTCAAATGTTTTCTGTAGTATATAGACTGGAACTGCAGCAGCTGTATTTAGTTTGGGGTTTTTTTTGCAGCTGCATACAACGTCACAGTGCGGAGATGATGCCGCAGCGGGTACTGTTGCATTTTTGTCAAACTCTGATTTCAAGACGCCTGGCAAACAAAGCGTCTCCAACAGGTCACTTTTGTCGACCACTTTGTAAACCTAAACCGGACCGCCGTTCTGGAGTAAACTTGTGTCCTTGTGTTGATGAAGGAACAGGCTTAGTCGTCCATGTGCTGATGATGGATGTGTGCATTGTTTACTGCGTTCTGGAAACGTGAGGCGCTCTGAGTTCTTCTGCTGCAAAAAAACAACAAATGAAGTTTTTTGTGCCAGAGACATGCTTTTACTTTTTGCTTGGAGGGGAAAAGGAGCTCATCCTCTTGTTTATGAGCTTTACTTAACTTTATATACTGTTTTTTTTTTATTTTATGTGTGTCATATGTGTGTTCCGTTCAAGCCTCTTTTGTTTACTGTCACTGGTTAAACCAGTAAAAATGGAATGACTGCCTTCAGACAGACATCGGTAACCAAACCAGGAAGTGACAGGGGAAACACACGCCACTGTAATGTTGCACAGAGATGGTGTGTTTCCATCAGCACCGCCACAAACCTTCCCCTTTCCACTCATTCTGCAGGTACACACAAACAAAGGAGTGATTTCATTGGGTTTTTTTTATGACCAGACTGCAGCAGAGCTTTAGGGGGAATGTGTTCATTCATGGGCCTGAGGCTCTTGGTTTCCCTCATCCTTATTGATGCTGACTCACACTGTTGTCTGAGAATAGTGAATGGGAGAAGGACACAGTATGGACAGATCCACAAATACTGGCTTCCCACCAGGGATGATGCGAAGCTGTTTTTTTGAATGGGACAAAGCCTAAAAATACATCTGTTCTCATGAAGAGGCCCATTAGGTACCTCCTTTGGTAATTCTTGGGAATAAAATGACCTGCGCACGCATCATGTTCGCCTCCTGAGGGCTTATTTGTAAGATAGTGTACTGTATATAAATATATTGGGATTTGGTCATTTTGGATGGAGGAGAACAAGTGAACAGAAGTGATATTCCCAAGAGAAGCCCCAAGAAAATGCAGCGCATTTAATGAGCCACAGCACAACACAAATATCTGTAGTCTTTGACAACAAAATTAAGATTCATGGATACTGTCAAGTCAAATCTGAGCGTGCCATGCATGCTGGATATCAATGCGCTCTGCCTCCTGCTATATAACGATGTGAACACAATCTTTAAAATGGGGCCAAATATACAGCAATAAAAGCTAAACGGAGAAACCAGGAGATTCCCTCCTTATCAGGTCAGTAGGGGCTCACCAGTTGTCTGTTTGGAGTACACAATGTACTGCGCAAACACAATGATCATCCTCTGTACAGCAAACCATTTGGTAATCATAGAAATGGATGCCCCCCCCTCTGCATGAAACAGCTGTTTGACGGTTTAAAATCAAACCAGCTACTGGGAGAGCAAAGCAGAGTACCGTATTTGTGTATGTGGTCACAGAAGGAGAAAGTGTGTGGCGCTGGATGGCACAGGCCACCTGATGGTGACTTAAGTGTACGAGGAAAGAATGGGGACAGCCTGTCTTGAGAGGACAGAGCTGTTGGTGGAGGTATTAAAGGAAATCCCCTCATAAAAGCCCTCAACACTTACCTGGAAACAACAGCCTCACCTGGGCCTCCTTTTAATAGCCGGTATTAACTCTTCCACCAGGCATTGTTGCGTCTGATCATTTGATCCTTGTTATGTCCTACTGCCTCGGTGGGATTTGCGGCAGGCATGTAAACAGCTTAAGTACTTGTGTGTGTGTGTGTGTTTTGTTTTTCCAGACTCAGGTACTTTTTTCTTACGTTTCTCTGGCTCAGAAACAAAACCGTTGACATCCGTCTCCCATTGTTTACATCGCTGCTGCTGCTGCTGCTGCTGTTGTTGTTGTTGTTGTTGTTGTTGTTGTTGTTGTTGTTGTTGTTGTTGTTGGTCCGCATTAGCGCAGCAGTTATAAGTGAACTCATCACCTGTTGCTTCAAGCCTGTTAATCTTCAAGTCATTCTGAGGTGACAACACTGAGCGTGCGTGTGTGTGTGTGTGTGTGTGTGTGTTTTGTACTGCTGTCATTCCTAATCTGTCAACCAATGGTCTGCATTGCATGATGCTTCCATCACTTTGTCCGACTTAAACGAATATGCTTAGATATACGTCAAATCGCGTTGCTTTCAATATGACCCATTACGGGGACAACGGCCCCGCCCTGCTTCCCAAACACATCATGACTTTGGTGACGGAGTACGATCCCCCGCGAGGGAGACTGCTTCCAACTGAATGACAGGCGGGGGCTTAAAGTGTAGAGAGTAATGCAAAGTTAGATTTTATTTGAAAAGCCTTGAAAAACAAGCATTGCAGCAACACGGCATTTGGTTCAGGAAGCAGGCATCAGGAATCATGAGGTCATGTTTCAGCTCAGTGGGTGGGACTAAAACAGTCTAAACACACAGAGAAGGTACAGGAGTGTTGCTTCAAGAGAAAATGCAATCAAAATGAGAATATATGCATTGTTGCCTATTTTGTCCTGTAACCCCTTATCATATCTGCCTTTTTTTGTCTTTTCAGCACTGCCAGTAACTCAAACAAGAGCACGCCTGCCTGCTCGCCAGTCCTACGCAAACGCTCGCGCTCCCCCACGCCACAGACCCAGGAGGGCGAGAACATGGTGGAGAAGGGCTCCGACCACTCCTCCGACAAGTCCCCCTCCACGCCCGAGCAGGTCGTCCAGAGAACCTACTCCCTGCAGTCAGCGCGCAGCGGGGGCAAGAACTCCAAGGTGAGTGAGCCGCAGATTCCACTCTCAAACCCCCCCCCGACCCCCAGCCGACCCCAGGGCCTGCTTGGTCTTGGTTTTGAAAACATATATGCAGAATGGAACTCCCAGTATTTTGAGCCCTGAAGCCACATCGGCCTTTCCTCTGCAGAAAGTCTGTGAGGGGGCGGGGCCTCAGTGTGGGACACAGACTTGGATGGAAGTGTAGGCCAATCAGGTTAAGGCTTCAAAAGAATTGTTTAATAAAAAAATTAAAAAAAGGAAAGTGTGAGTTAACTCTGAGAAGAAACTTTACTTGCACTACATGCAAAAAGCAAGGGTGCGTACAGGGTCATACAACATAAATGTTGATTTCAACTCATGAAGTATGACACTTTTAGTTTTTTACAAAACCAAAGTAAGACAACAGTAAAGTGAGCTCTTTTTTTTCTACATTTCATCATGAGTGTACTCCTGTCATACTGTGACTTCAGCCCTATTGCATTTATGCACATATCATCAGCGGGAGGGAGGTCTTCCTGACTCTGTGATATGTAGGCCCCTATAACTGTGACTGCAAAAAGAAATACGTCATAGTTGTGTAGTGACGTGTGTGTTATAATTGGATATTGATTTGTGAGTACTGACATGTGAGTAGTGAGCTGTAGCCATCACCCTCCCCCCTCAGGAGAGATTTCCCACCTCCTCTCCATTCCAGCCTTTCATTTTCACATCTCATTTTACACTCCAGTCCCTAACCTCTCTTTATTTCTCAGACGAAACGGGCCTTAGTGGTCGCACAACACCTGGATATTAATTCTTTCTTTTTTTTTGCTCTGAGTTTGGGATATCGACTTAGTGCATCAGAAGTGACCTCAGGGGAAGCAAAAAATTAAAAAAAAATAAATAATAATAATAAAATATATTTTATTATTATTATTATTATTATTATGTTTTGCTATTCTTTAAAATAATAATAGTAAAAAATATTGATTATTATTATTAGTATTATTATTATTATTATTATTATATATATATTTTTTTGTTATTATTATTCATTCTTCGATATATTGAGGGGGGAGGGGCCTTCTATCTGTGGAGATTTTCAGGGCTTTAAAATAATTTTAAAAGACAAGATTCAAGGCAATTTCATCTGCATCAACTCACAGCTGAAGTTAAATTTCATGCGGCGGCTCTTCTGTACACTCAGCAGTTATTCCAGCTCCCAAATAGGTCATTACACCCCCCTCTCATAGTTTTCTTCCTTCTTCTGTTTTCATCTGTCTCTGCTGTTTTAGATCCCTTGTTTTTTTGTTTTGTTTCGCTCTTAGACTTTTTGTCTCCACCACACAGTGTGCACGCCTTCTCTCTCTCTCTCTCTCTCTCTCTCTCTCTCTCGCTCTCTCTCTCTTTCTCCCTCTCTCTCCCTCTCTCCCTCTGCTGCTGATGCTACATGCCATGTGATGATGTGTGCCATCTGATAATGACTATTCAGCTCCTCTGTTGGTACTTTCAGCTGTTTCTTCTTGCGGTTTGAGTTTATTTTTATTTGATTTTATTTTTTTTACCTTTCATTTTTTCTCTCTGATTTTTCTTTGTTCTTCTCCTGATTGCATGCTAGTCTCACAAGCGACTTTCCAAAGTAAGCATTACTCTTATTTCTGTTCTTCAAATGTTTCTGTGCCCAGCTCTCCCCCTCCCCCCAGCCCCCCCTCCACCCATCCATTACCCCACCTCTTGTCTTGTGAGCTGCTCTGTGGAAATGTCAAAACCTTGTTTGCAATTCTTCACCCCAAACCCGGCTTGTTCCTTGGCACATTGCAACCGTCACAGGCCTCATCTGCACCCGCGACCGTAGCAGATGGACATTCCCTGAAACTGACAAGCCCACACCCAACCTCTCTCTCATTTCTTTTTTCCTTTTCCTCTCCTGTTTTTTTTTTTTTCCTTCCATCCAGGTGATATGCAATGTAGCAATTCTTTGATTCCAATTTTTAAAATGGCTACTAAGTGTGTCCCACACACTGTAGGTGTACACCAGTCTGGACTCTTTTGTATTGGTTAAATGTAAAGAAATAGCTAGAATAAAAGGCAATTGCATAGAGAAGTGGAGCCTCATCTTTAAATTTTATTTTTGGTGTAAATCGTAGAAATATAAATAAATAAAAATGTCATTCCTTCTTCCTGCTTCTTTTTCTCCTCCTTTGGCCCCTTTGTCCCATCATTCTCTGCACAAACTTATCCTGTTGTGACATTTTGGCAAAGAGCGCTTTACATGCTGTGTGATTGCGCTGCTGCAGAGAGATAAACTCTTTCAAAACCCGGCCACGAACTCGGCCCCGAAGCTGCAGACAGAGAGAGGACAGAAATAGGGCAGACAGCTTGGTGTGAGGAGCAGCCTGATGATGCTCGATCAGCAGCTGTGCACATGCACAGTCGTTTTTGTCTTTTTTCTTTGTTTGCTTATACAGACATATGTCCCCAATGATTACATCACTGCCACAGTCAGGGGGCCCCCAACCCACCCCCTCGTGAGCCTCTGTGGTCGGCAGTAGTCACATGACCACAGATGGCGTGACGACGTCCCAGCAACGTGAGCTTGTTCCCCCCCGGCCCTAATGCAATCCAAATAAAAGAGTGCATTCAGCGAAAAACAGGGGCGCCGCTCCTCTCTGCCGAAATATGTTGCGAAAATGGACACAATGATCGCACAGTCATCGGCCGGGCTTCATTCACGACTTCTTCGTGTCCCATGTTGCTCACTGCTTTGGTTAACGTTTTGTTTTCTCTTTATTTTTTTCCTTTCAGTATGACAGACTAAACCTGATTAAAGTAAGCATTTCTTCTTGTTTTCCTTTGACCCATTCCCCATCCCTGCTGGCCCAAGTCAAATCCCTCCTGGCCCTCCACTTCCCCTGTAGCCGTGCGACTGTAGGATCCCCTGATAGTGTTGGACCCCCGTGTCCTGTCCAGTGCTTTCCATCCCCCTAATTAAGGTGAAAGGATGGTGTAAACCTGTTTATAGAGTTGTATTCTTTTTTTTTTATTGAATAGATAACACCCTTATATATTGTTTTCCATCACAAAGCCAGGATTAAATTATGGTAAAAAGGGATACGACTTCAGCTCTGTCTGTCTTCTGTCAATTCATTTTGTAATAACACAACAGCAAATAATAATAGAGTGCTCTCTCTCTCTCTCTCTCTCTCTCTCTCTCTCTCTCTCTCTCTCTCTCTCTCT
>JAFBJU010000338.1:71427-128765 GCA_016785305.1 Colistium nudipinnis | reverse complement strand
CTCTCTCTCTCTCTCTCTCTCTCTCTCTCTCTCTCTCTCTCTCTCTCTCTCTCTCGTGGAAACAATCACAATAAGTAGTCTCCCTCTCTCCATGTCAACAATGTCTCCGTAAATCTCACGCGCAGGTCCCAACACGATGGCGTGCACATGTCACTCCCCGCACACACCCGCACTTTATCCCGACGGTGGCCTCCAAGTAATTCCCCTCTCGTGTCTCTGTCACCTTCAGATCAGATTAGCCCACATTAGCCTGGCGCTCGTCACGGCCACCGCAGCTCGCTACACAAAAACCCGTCGGGCCGAGTGAAAGCCAACCTGACCTCATATATCAAGCTTTTTGAAAAAGGGACCGAAAATAAAGAGGCCGTATGTGAGGCTGATCCACCGGGTCAAAATAAAAAAGTGTTTCTCTCTGTCTCCAGTTTTAAACTCGCAGTTACCAGGTCAGAAATAATGGAGCTGCCTCCATGAAAGGCCTCTGAATTAAAAAAAAATTGTATCATAGTATCACTTTTTTTATTATTTGAATGATGTTGCTTTTTCCTTACATGTGCTGCTTTCATTTATTGTACCACTGTAATCAGACACTGGATATCACTTTTTATCCCACTGTTCCCCCTCTCCTCCCACTGCCCACCCTCCTCCTCCTCCTCCTCCTCCTCCTCCTCCTCCTCCTCCTCCTCCTCCTCCTCCTCCTCCTCCTCCTTCTCCTTCTCCTTCTCCTTCTATCGCCCTCTGAATGATCACCTGCATGTTTCCCTTCTGGGACTTTTGCTCTTAGACTCTTGGAGCAGAAAGTGTGTTCATTTGGCTGGAGAATGTTGTATTGTCATGGTCACCATTAAGATGCATCTCTGCTGCCCTCTGCTGTTATAGAATTGTAACTGTACAGAACTATAAGTTCATCATTTAGTATGGTGCATTAAATATATTATCTTCACATCTCTCAAACATTTGGATAGTTTAATGTGCAATTCCTTTTTTATGAGAAATACCTTAAATCCAAATGACAGACATTATTGAAAACTGTGATGTATAGGCAATATTTGGATTTACTTCACAGCACTTGTTTGATGGAAGACATTTCAGATAAATCATAGGTCACTCAACAATTCCTTGAAACAAACGCCTGGATGTCAAGTCAATATTTAAATACTTTTACATACTTTATAATAAATGCAGGATAGAGCACGGCTTGAGTGAAATTACTTTCAGTTCTGCTAATACTTTTTTTTTTTTTTTTATATTCCTTTATTTTAATAAACAATAGATGTGTCATAAGGAGGACTTTGTGGAACTATAAATACCATTTGAGAACTAAAGTGAGTGAACTGAAAGATAATTTCCCAGAGTTTACCTCAGGCACACGTTTGGTTTAAGTGATTTAATAGCATTGGTAACTTGGTGTGAGGTCCATGTTGACCTCTCACCTGCTGGTTCTTGTTATAATTTAATTCTCAGTATGTCTGTCTGAGCTCTCAAGCCTTCTGAACTATCTAGTGTCTGCACACCGCTTAATACATCCTCTCTCTCTCTCTCTCTCTCTCCACAGAAGAGCCAAAGCTGGTACAACGTAAGTCATATTTTTTTTTATTATTTACATACATTATGTTTATGTGTTTGTCAGGGCGTCAATGGGTGCTTGTGTGCGCTCTCGATCTGTGTTGGACTCTGTGTCCCAGGTTGATCCCTGACCTTTGACCTTGCTCACTGGACCACCACACCATTAATGTGGGTTACTGGTCCTCCAAGCAGGGATAAGCATGGGATTAGAAGAGCAGCAGGTTGACCTCTCTCATGCAGGACTTCGGGAGAATGGAAATAATCTGCTCCTTAGATATGACGCTTAAATGTCTTAAGCCAGAAGGTTTTGCAGTTCCATAATGTGCCACAAGATGGAGTGCTAACACTGTTTTTGACCTCAGACCCACCTCTTTGTAATTAATTCTCATTCATTATTGCACTGAAAAGTCACTTTTCGTGTTAATTAAGTCGACTGAGCATGTTAAATCTGACCTTAAATTATTGGACCTTTTTTCTCCTATTTTGTGTTGTTTTATTTTTTATTTTTTTATTATTATTATTATTCCCTGTGTGTACACTCTTCCCTTTTTCTCCTTAGCATGAAAGACAACACATCCTGAGAGTAAGCATGACTCGTATTTTTGTGCAACCCTGAATATCTTCCTGTCTCTCCCGCTCTGTGTCGGGTTCTCGGAGCGGCGGGACGGGTTATATCCCTGCCGCCTGTTTCTCATTCCATTCACTTCACTCAGTGCTGTTACCACCACGCAGCGACCCCACACTCCGGAGTATGTGATCGCGAGGTGTTGACGTACAGTCGACATACTTGTATCTCAACCTTTGTGTCTACATGAGCCCCATGGTTTCAGTTACAGAGTAAATCCTGGCCAATGCTCTTATTTACCGCTTCAGACACTATTTCCGAGTCACTCAGATGCGGCCGAATGCCTGAGGCCGCTCTAACTTCTAAATCTGGTACGCAACAGGTGGTAACAAGTGCACTGAGTTTCTCACCGTACTAAACTAATCAACAAATCATCACAGGGCCCTCTGGACGAGCCGCGAATGCCTTTGAACAACAGGGGAATGGAGCACGGCTCTTCAGTTCTCAGCATGCTTCTTTATTGTGCGGCTCCGTTTTCCCCCCCATGTCCCAACAAACGCGGAATCTGAGACGCTTTAGGTTTGGGGGGGTATGAGACTAAAAAGAAAAACACAGGCACCTCAATGCAGCTTCTAAAAATGGAGATCAGTCCAACGTGTCCAGACAGCCTCTTTAAAAAAAAACAAAAAAAAAACAACAACTTCCAATTCACTCGGCTCACATTTTCTCTCCTGGTCCCACATAACACTGTTAATGTCTAACACATGTAAATGTCATGGTTACACATAACATACCAGCACAAGTGTACAAGAAATCAGGGCCATCAGATACACTGCAAACGTACACATTCGCCCAACTTTATTTTTATTTGAATCATCCACAGATCTTAATATTAGACCATTAACTGATCCTTCGGCTTATGATAAATATTATCTCGTTATCGCATTTGATTTGATCTGAGCTGCACAACTCCTCCATGATCAGAAAACTATAAATAGGTACACGCCAGTGTGACATGTTCCTTCATTTCCATGAATGCACACACTGCAGTTTATTTTGACTCCATCCCAGATATAACATCCTGCTCCCGGAAGTACTCGCTGCTGGAGGGCAGCGCGTGTATTCATCCGCCGCTGAAAATAGTCCGCCCAACAACTGCATTTACCCCGGTTTGAGTCACATTGGCTGATTACAACATGACACAGCCTTTTTCTTTTTAAACTTTAAGTATGATGCTGATTCATACTTGAGCATGACTCATAGTGGTTCCTGATATCTTGTACACTTATCCTTACTCATACAATGACTGCAATCGGTAAACAAAGTAGTTTCAACTGATCCTTTGACTTCAGCTGGCTTTGAATGCATGCATATACATACATACATACATATATCACGGCTATGACACGCGTGCATGTAGGAGATGGTTGGCTTGGTTTGCCGGTAACTGTGGAGTGAATGTGTTTGCATAAGTGAAATTGTTGCATATGAAGGGCATTTATTTGAGGCGTCCGTAAGTCTAGGCCAGTGTCATTAAACGTTGCTTTACTCACAGCCTACTCTTTGTTTGAATTTCCTTCAAACTAAAAAAAAATGTGTGCCCACAATATCGGATTGTTGTCACGATGGACACACACACACACACACACACACACACACACACCCCCACCACCGGATCTCACCTCATTTAGTGCACTAAAATTCCACCCTGCTTTACAGTACCAGTCTCTTCCATCCCCTGATGTTTGTCCAGCAAGTTAATGGCTAACCAGATCCATAAACCGCATCACATGTCTGGTACAGTATCCCGAAGCCTCAGTTATCGGAGCCTCGTTCCTTTGTTTGATTTACTGGCGAAAATGAGTTCAATTAGCACACCATAAGGGATTTATCGACATGGTGACGCGGCGTGGTGTTTTTTGGGAAATTATTTGTTCTGGCCGCAGTTTGTAGCAGATGACCGCTCGTCCCACTGCCATGAATGCTTTAGAGCTCTGCTCCAAATGATCCGCCATGCTCTCGATGAACACTGCCATTGAAAATGAATTTCTAAGAATCATTCAATCTTTCCCCTGTCCGCTCGGAGTCCTGGAAAATGCGCAGGAGTGGGAATAAAAAGAGTTGGAAGTCACGGCTGAGTTCCAGTGGGTGGCTTCATCCATTAGCGGTCAATGAAATGCGGGCTGTAGTACACAGTGGTGTTTTGTTATTGCCACTGGGACCCCCTTCGCGAAGCCCACCTCCTTGACTCTTGAAAATCCTTTCAGTCCAGTATAGTGGGAGGACATGCACGGCAATTGTTTGCCAAGTGCCGCTTTAAAAAAAAAATCAACAAAAAATCTGCAATCTCTGCATTTTTTAAGAACAACAGGCTGATCAAGTATCAGGAGAGGAACAATGACCTCCGTGCTGAGGCAGGAAGAGAGAAGGAGAGGCCTCCGTGCCTTTAATAACATCAAATGATCAGGGATCAGCATTTCTTGCTTGCAGAAGTTTGATCCCAGAATTCCTTTTTACATATGAAATAAATTAGCAAAGAAATATTTACACTACGTTTCACCCCCGTAAGTTGTGAACCCCGCAGAGATTGATGGTAGTGTTTTGCAGCAGAAGGTGGCCGGAGGTTATGTTCACATCTGGTCTCTGAAACAGGATCACGATGAACTGACGGCGAGACGGACTCAACACAGACTTCAACTCACATCAATCTTCTCTCTCTTTTCTTTTTGTTATCCCTCCCTGTTATTCTACCTTTTTTTTCTCCTTTGTTTACATTTTAGTTTTGCCGCAAAGCCACACGCTTCATTCTTTTGCTGGTCATAAACGGGCTAATTACAAGGCTCTCAGACCTTTACAGCACCATGTGCACACGCACACGCACACACACACACACACACACACACACACACACACACACAGCTCAGAGGAGTATGCAGGGGGAGAGAAAAAAAAGGAAAGAGCTACTGGCATGATAATAAAGGACTTGTTGGCCGGGGGTTACTAGAGGGCATCGGCCGTCACTTCTCTCCCTGTGTGTGTGAAAGGAAGCGAGGGAGGGAGGGAGGGATGAGAGAGAGAGAGAGAGAGAGAGCGAGCAAGACAAGGATCATGTGGCTGGAGTATTCCGTGTCCACGGCTCACACTGAAGGGGAGCAGGGGGCGGATACGGCAGCTCCCAAACCACTGCACTCACCAGCTCGCTCTGCTCTTGTTTTGTTTGTTTTTTTGTTTTGTTTTTTTTTAAACTGAAACTGACATCAAGTCCATCAGCTGGAGAGGGGTGCACTTTGGGGAAATTTAGCTTTCACCCCCAAAGAAAACAAGGAATCTGGCAGCATGGACGTGGATTTGGATTTGGATGAGGATCGCACGGTGTCGTTGTGGGAGGCCGTGCTGGAGCTGGACGAGGCGTTGGCGGGCTGGATCCTGCAGGCTCCGGCCGGAGGGGAGTGGGGTGGGGAGTGGGACCTTCAGGACCCCGAGTGGGACACGGAGGACATCCCCGCCGTAAGTTCTCCAAAACCTCAAAGAGTTTTTTTTGCTGTTTTTTTTTTAAAGGAGGAGAGTGAGCGAGGGAAAAGTGGGAACATTTTCTGTGGCATGTGCAGCACGCTCGGTCTTCACCGTAATCCTCCTCCACTAAAGAAAACAACTGGTTTGCTTAGGAGCCGTAGCGATTTGACTTTTTCCTCCCAGAGCTGCCGGGCCCGTTGTGTGTGGACGCTGGGTCCGTTGTGCTGGGTCGTTTCTGGTGTACAGCGGTAATGTCCCTTCTTCAGAGTCGTCCGTCGCGTGACTGCAGGACACTTTTTCCCCTCATCCTAATATTGTCTCTCGTTGGCCGAGAAGAAGTGGCAACAATAGTTGAGTCTTTAAACTTCTCGTTCTGCAGAGAAACGGCACAGAGCCAGGAGAGTATGTTGTTTACCCCGTGTTACTCTATTTGGCAGCTATTGTATCCTGAAGCTTTTCCTGTTGAAGGAAAGCATCTGGCAGGGACAGTGACAACCCTCACCCTGCCACACATCGGAAGATATCCCACGATCATGAATTCCCAATCGCCCAGGGGGTGTGTTTGACTGGCAATATGTGTGTGTGTGTGTGCGCGCGCGCGGGCGGTTGTGTTTATACTGGAGATTTCCGCGTCATCGTCGGGGGGGGGCCTCGGCGGGGGGGGGGGGGGAGGTTTCTGTCGTGCAAAAATCGGAGAATGTGACTGGTTAGGCTGTAAGCGCTGAGCAGCATGTGAATGGTCTGCAGTGGGGCTGATGTTTGGACTTGCACTTGGAATCCACGCGCTATTAGGCGTCCCCCTCCGATAATTCAGGCCACGTGCGTCTGCTCGCCATTCTCCAGATTGCTCCCGTCCCCAGTGCAAAAAAAAAACCTCACCGAATGAAATCCATGCTGAGCAGCATGTGAATGGTCTGCAGTGGGGCTGATGTTTGGACTTGCACTTGGAATCCACGCGCTATTAGGCGTCCCCCTCCGATAATTCAGGCCACGTGCGTCTGCTCGCCATTCTCCAGATTGCTCCCGTCCCCAGTGCAAAAAAATCCTCACCGAATGAAATCCATGCCAGCTGTGGATGGTTATAATATTGTAACTCACATGTTCTCTTAAAAATAAAAAATAAATAATAATAATAATAATAATAATAATAATAATAATAATAATAATAATAATAATAATAATAATAATAATAATAATAATAATAATAATAAATAAATAAAAAATTCAAAAACGCACTGAGCCACGGAGAGGACCCTGGTGAGTGAGCGAGTCAGGGCGTGTGTCCGTTTGTGTGTGTGTGTGTGTTGTCATGTTTCTGACTCCCGAGTGTCGCTGCAGGTGCTGAGCCCGACCTACAAGCAGCGCAATGAAGACTTCAGGAAACTCTTCAAGCAGCTCCCCGACACAGAGAGGCTCATTGTGGGTGAGTGGACACGCCGCCGAGGAGGAGGAGTGGCACGGCGCTTGTCAATAATTAGAAAATGATTCACGCCCTGCACACCACAGATACTGGACAGTCCCAAGCGTTGTGGACCCAGTGTGGGACTAGTTTATGTTCACTGATAATACAAAAACAACGCCTCAGATTGTAGACCACCACCCTCTGGTTATTTTAAGGGGATTTAAAACTTACGATACAAAAAAACAAATATTATTTGTTCTATAAACTGCGCTCTGTCATGGACGCACAACGTCACGAGTTTAGCCGTTTTGTTGTTGTTGTTGTTGTTGTTGCTGCTGCTTGATTTTCCAAACTCTCCGATGAATGCCGTCTTTGTCTTTCGAGCGGGAAAAAAAAACAGGAATGCCGAAGTGAATTATTATCTAATCTAATGAAGGGTTTATTTACATGTCGGATGTGACATTTGCATGAATATACACAGGCATGTTACGTCTGGTATCTGGGACGGGTTTGTTTATGTCAATTATCCACTGGAGTTTCAGCGCAGTGTCCTTTTGAAAATGTGTGTCAGACGTCGTTTCTCAGATATTATTATTTTATTTATTTATTTATTTTTGTTTGACTCGTTTGTGCTGCAGATTACTCGTGTGCTCTTCAGCGGGACATCCTCCTGCAGGGACGACTCTACCTCTCCGAGAACTGGATTTGTTTCTATAGCAACATCTTCCGCTGGGAAACACTGGTATGATGATGCGCCGCATTGGGTTGTTTTTCATGTTGGCAGTTCTGGGTCACACTTTGAACCGCTATTAGTTTGTGTGCATATATATATATATATATATATATATGTATAAATAAATGTACATTGGCTTTGTGTGTAGCTGACGGTGCGGCTAAAGGACATCTGCTCAATGACGAAAGAGAAGACTGCCCGCCTCATCCCCAACGCCATCCAGGTCTGCACAGACACTGAGAAGGTAAAACTTAGAGATTCTCCAAATTCAGACATTTGCATTTATTAGTAGAAGCTGATGTCGTCTACTCGCGTCGACTCAGCCAAACCCAATCCGTTGTCATGTTTGCCTATGGAGAAGTCTGGCTGGTAACGGACAGATTGGTGGTTTATATTTGAGGGGCACTCAGATTAGCAGTGTTCAACCAGGCAATCCTCAAAATGTGTCTTTAATCAAAGTTTTATTTATATATATATATATTTATATATATATATATATATATACATTTTTTTAAATTATTTATTTGGTTGTTTTTTCGCAGCACTTTTTCACCTCGTTTGGAGCCAGGGACCGGACGTACATGATGATGTTCAGACTCTGGCAGAATGCGCTCCTAGACAAGGTGAGTTGGTTTGAGTGTAGGGAAACAAATTAAAAAAATGTTTCTTTATTTATTTTTCCTTCTGGATTTGACTTTGCGGTATTTTTTTTATTTTTATTTTTTTTAATCTTCTCTGTCCTCATTATTATTTTGGATGTTTCCCTCTTGCAGCCGCTGTGTCCCAAAGAACTGTGGCACTTTGTTCATCAGTGCTACGGAAACGAGCTCGGCCTCACCAGTGACGACGAGGACTATGTTCCCCCCGATGACGATTTCAACACCATGGGGTGGGTCTGGTTATTCTGCGGCATCCGTTTCCACAGCAACCGCTCCGAACTTCTCCAGCCAATTACACTCCCGTGCTCAGTCACACGCAGATGGAGACACAGAATCTGTTTAAACACACAATTACACACTTTCTTTATATTATGTATTATTCATTTACAACTGCTGCATGCTTCTTTTCTGGAAGCCTCAGCGTGAGAGCAGCCGGACTGTGCGATGTGAATGTTTTCACTTTAGCCTGGCGCAGGAGCAGGGCGCAGTGGACATGAGTGGCATTTCTCTCTGACGCCTTCAGGTTCAGCGAGGAGATTCCCAACGAGGAGAACGAGATCAACAACGACAACTTGTCAAAGAGCAGCGCCGAGGCCAAGCACGAAGGGAGCCCTCCTCCGCTCCACAGGAAGCTGGTCCCCCACAGCACCACGCCCAGCCCGGGCAACAACGAGCCAGCCATTGCGGTAAGTTACACCTCTCGCGTGTTTTCACATTCGAGGAGATTGTTTCCTACAAAACAAAATGAATGGTTTTAATGTGCGTTTTTTTTTGTTTTTTTTTCCCCCAGCTTGACCTCCCGGCAGAGGAATATGCCGACTGCCTACCGGACGGCGAGCTGCTGGCTGTGGCACTGGAGGAGGAAGAGGGCAACGATGACACCAGCAGACACGGTGCTGGTTTCGTGCCCTCGCCCTCGCTGGACTTCAACGACAACGAGGACATCCCCACCGAGCTCAGCGACTCCTCGGAAACGCACGACGAGGGTAGCGGCGCCTGCCTCTTTAGAAAAAAAACGCACATTCTGATGACCTCGCCTGCGTGTCACAGAATGAGGTACCAGTGACGAAAGCATATTTGTGTGTCCCTCCGATGTGTAGGAGAGGTGCAGGCTTTCCACGAGGACCTGAACGGCAGGCAGCACATCAACGAGATCTACAAGGTCAGCGTGGACAAGCTCTACGACATCCTCTTCACCGAGTCCCAGTTCATGGGGGACTTCATGGAACAGAGGCGCTTCTCAGGTTTGTGTCTGTGACGCTCCCTCTCCCTCGGACCTCTGACCCCTCTGGAGCTTCATTTTGTTCATTTCCTGTTCCCGTCTCTCCCGCTCGGCGGTCTAGACGTGGTCTACCGCCCGTGGAAGAAGGAGGAGGCCGGGAACCAGACCAGGGAGATCATGTACACCATCTCTCTGTCCAACCCCCTGGCCCCCAAAACGGCCACCGTCACGGAGACGCAGGTGCGGCCGTCTATGAGTCATCTCGTGTTTTTATTTTTATAATTTTTTTCAAGCTCGAAGCTGAATTTCAAGACGCACCGCACTTTTCAGACGCTGTACAAAGCCAGCCAGGAGAGCGAGTGTTACATCATCGATGCTGAGGTCATCACGCACGACGTGCCCTACCACGATTACTTCTACACCCTGAACCGCTACATGCTCACCAGGGTGGCCAAGAACAAGTGTCGCTTACGGTGAGGGAGACGTGGTCAGACACATGAAACGCATTTCTATCTATTTTTATCTTTATCTTTTACCTTTTAATAATTTTTTATTCACTTTGGACATTTTTGGATCCATTTATTTGATTTTGAATTTGTTCTCCATTTTATGTGCATCTTCTTATTAACTTAATCTGAAACTCTCTCTCTCTCTCTCCCTCTCTCTCTCTCTCTCTCAGGGTATCGACAGAGCTGCGCTACAGGAAGCAGCCATGGGGGCTGGTGAAAGGCTTTATAGAGAAAAACTTCTGGAGTGGGCTAGAAGAAAACTTCCGCCATCTTGGTAAAACTTGACTGTTGTTGGTTTGTCTGCTCTGGTCGTTTTAATATTTCTTAACCGTACTTGTAAGAATATATTTTTAAATGTATATGTATATTTTTTTTATTCTCAAGAAGAAGAAAAAAAAGCACTTTTCTGATATCCCTGCGTTATGCTGAAATATAACATTTGAACCACAGTAAAGTCACTTTTTGGCCGATCATAAAGAGAGAAGAGAATTCAAATAAATAATAATACTCCGTTAGGTCTGCACAACTGTAACCACTGTCTTCTTCCCTCCCAGAGCTGGAGCTGTCCAAGCTGGAGGAGATCCTCATCGAGACGCCCCAGCTGTCTCCGAAGGCCAAGGTGGTGAAGAACTCCACGGTGAGGCGGAAGAAGAGGCCGCTGCCGCACATGCGCATCCCGCACCTGGACGAGGCGCTCAGCCCCGTTACCACGCCGACGGACGAGGAAGTGATCCAGCGGATCAAACAGGTGGCCGGATCCACGCAGACCAGACACCAGAGTCCGGAACACCACCACCACCACCTGCCCGGAGGCCTCGCGCTCTACAGCGTCTCCAAACTGCTGCTCATCATCAGCTTTGTGTATGTAACACACCCCTACGCATGCACACACACACACACGCAAGTGCATACCCGTTTTACACACGCTGACACGACACAAGCTCATCACATGGAAATGTCTCCGTCTCAAATGTTTTGTGCGATTTCATCCATTCTGTATCTCATTGTTGTTCTCTTTCCTCTCCTTTCATTGCCATCCATAGGATCTGTTTAAGGTACACATGATGCCTGTTTAGCCAGCTCAGCTAGATGCATATATTTCGAGGCCTATATTTACAACGCGTTTCCATTGCTATTGGAATGTAGTTTTCCCCATTTACACACAAGCTCATTAATGGCGTTGAATTGAATTACCATAATGCAAAGGGCTCATTGAGTGACTCTTCTTCAGCTTGGTCCTGCTGGTGTTCCTCAACATGATGCTCTTCTACAAGCTGTGGATGCTGGAGTACTCTGCGCAGTCCTTGACGACATGGCAAGGCCTACGGCTACATGAAAGGTACACGCAAAAACAAAAACACACGCACACACACACACAGGACCAGATGGAAAAAAACACTCATTTCGTGATGTTTCACAGAAATTCAACATGGTTAATGGACTCTGAGGAATTTGCGAATACAACAACTTCTATTGTAGTTGTTTTGCTGTTTGTCCCAAAAGACGCACCAAGAAGCTTACGCATACAGTTACAGACATATATGCTCCTGCACGCGCACGCACACGCACGCACACGCACGCACACACACTGCCACTATTATCGGAAAAAAAAACCCAATCATTTAAAATGACTTTGAATAGCTCTGGGCTCCCTGAAACAATTTACCAAACTGTTTGTTGGCAGTTTTTCAAAATGAGAGTCATGCTTCAGTGGCTGCACGCGTCTAATGTTTGTGAGTGTGTCCCTGTGTCTGTGTGCGTGCGTGCGTGCGTGTTTCCCAGTAAACTGCCTCAGACGCAGATGGAGTGGGCCCAGCTCCTGGAGGCGCAGCAGCGTTACCATGACACCGAGCTGCAGAAGTGGAGGGAGATCATCAAGTCGTCGGTGGTGCTGTTGGACCAGGTAGTCTTAGCGCTGCACTCGTGACAATTATTTCACCTCATCTTTAAACTTAAACAAAGTGAGGCATTGTCCCATGTGTGTTCCAATATTTTTTTTTGTTCTTCTCTTCTGCAGATGAAAGACTCTTTATTAAACCTGCAGAGGGGCATCGGCCTAAGCGACTACAGCCCGGAGGCCGAGGAGAAGAGGAGCCGCTACCACTAACACAACCACCACGAGGCCACGAGGGCATGTTGTGCAATAAATAGAAGCTGTTTTGTTCGTGAACCGGTATGCAGGCGGCAGCAAGACAGAGAGCGAGAAGCTGGACCAACACTGAGCTGGTCCATCAGAGACACAGGGCGGCCCCCACCCCCGGAGGAGCAAGTCACGGACAACATCACTGAGGCATTGTGGGAAGGAAGGTGGCACTTTCTCTCCTCTTGCGGGACACCCTGCTCTCTCCGCGTCCGAGTGAGCCGCGTGGACCAGGCGCGTGGCAGAGAGGAAGGGAAGGGGAAACTACTGCATGCGTTTAGACAACCTTTCTCCCCTCCGTCAGTGTTAATGTGGTCCAGTTCCAGTTCTGTGTGTGTCCAAAAAAAAAAAAAAAAACTAAAAAGAAGAACAAGAGACGATGGGCGATCGAGCCAGAAGGAAGAAGGGGGAGCTCTCGCTCTCCCGACTGTTCTCCAAACCCATCGTCACCTCGAGGTCCTCGCTGCAGCGTCTCTTTAATCAAGCGCCAGGGCTACCGAGGGTGCAGTGTCGTCCCACAACCAAAAAGGAAAAAAAAAAAAAAAAAGTACCGTAGCTCGGAGGGCTCCTTGCGCCGTGTGGTCTCTGTCAGGGCTGGTTCCCTTTCACGCCCTGGCCGTGTTGAAATATTTAAGAAAAAAAACAAAAGGAGACTCCAAAGCTCGAGTGTTTTTAGACCTCCGTACACACGATCCACACGACCAGTCGCCCCCTGCCACAGTGTTCCGTACCACACACTGCATTATTCCTCATCCTTCTCATGAAGCTGAATGTATTAGCCTGGACATTTAAAAAAAAAAAGGGCCCGGGCTTTGATCCCATGTTATTCGTTAAAAAAAGGGATGCTGCAGCCAGGGCCAGTAGGGCGACCCGTGTTCGTACGTGTTTTATTACTAAACTGTGACTATATCTCTTTGAAAAATGCTTCAAAATTAGAAAGAATTCTATGAATATATTTGAAATATATAAGAATATTTCAATTATTTAATATATATATATTTCAAAGTATATAAACATTACCTATATTTATTGTTAATTTATGTACATAAAGAAATGATCAGATCTCTAGACCAGTTAAGGAATTTCTAACAAAAGGTGTTTTCTTCTAAAAAAAAAAAAAAAAAAAAAAAATGCATGCCAGATATGTCTGTGACATGTCCAGTGTGCAAGTATGATTCTGCATTTTTGCGCGATTGTGTTTGCGCACGTACGACTGCGTGAGTGAGTGAGTGAGTGAGTGAGAGACCGAGAAGTGTGTGCCGTAGAGTGGGAGAGTTTTACCATACCACACTTGTACGTTTCTATGTATATTATTATTTTGTTGTTCTCTGGCTGCTGCAGCCAGACTGCCTTTTTTTTTAATGCTAATGCATTTGGATGCTGCCATGCATTAGCCCCACCAGGGCACAGTTTACAAATGAAGAGTTTTGTTCCAAAATGAAGTATCCAGCATTTCAAAAAGAGAAAAAAAAAAGAACACTTACACTATAATACACATACATATACAATGTGATTCCTGTCACTTTTTTTGAAACAATCTAATTTGCCTGAATCCATGGTTGACTAAGAAGACAGATTTAATTCAAGATTGAATTACCTTACTTTTTTTTTTCTTTCGTCAATGGATATATAACATTTTGGAGGTGAACCCTTCATCTGCCCTCAGCGAGCAATTCCTTGTCCATGTGGCCACTTTGTGGCTTGATAAGTAAAAAAAAAAAAAAGGCAATAGTTGATATTTTGAAAGATACACTTATTAGGTTTAACGCGAGTTTGAGGGGCAGATGGATTCCGTTCATGTCTGCGTGTTAAGTATGAAGCTACGTCCCCTTTCCTCCTGTTTTCAGTCTTCTTCATCTCACGCGGTTCAGGCACTGACCTGATCACTGGCTCCCAGCTCTAGCTTCATAGTTACCATGCAGATATGATATGTGGTGTATAAAAAAAAAATGCAAATTCCTCAAATGTCCAACTATTGTTTTTTTTTGTTTTTTTTAAACACCCCTTATCCAACCCAAATTATAATCTTCCCCTCCCCATATTAAGTGTCTGTCCTGGATGCAACGAAAGCATGAGAATTACCTTTACGCAACGAAATTGAACCAAAAGAAAGAAGTAGAAATGTACCTTCACGAATAGTAATGTTCTTTTGGGGGGGGGGTATTTATCAAGTATGTCATGTATTATATGCTGGATGAGGTGTGGTATAGAGAGTTTGTCCATAGAGACCCCTGACAGACTTCAGCGATGAAGGCACTTCCAAATTAAGACAAACTTCCTTGTGTAAACGCATGAAGAGGAAATCGAAGCACTTTAAGGCCTTTTCAGGTACAGAATGATATAAGCGCTGGAGGTGAACGCAGGGATTAGGAGTGACACTGGTGTGTTTCAGTTCATTTAGTTTCAATTACTACACTGTCGGAAATGCACTGGTGATTTACCACTTCCAAACTCATTACAAATCGCAGGATTTATATCCTGCTCGCTTGTAGAGAGATAAATCTGCCCATAGAGAATTTTATGGAGGTGACTTAATGTGAATTTTTCCAAAACACATCCCAAACAAAGCAACTCCAAACATAGGTCTTGCGTATTTCACTGAGTGACTTGTTTGTGTAAGGGAGAACGTCTACGTGTGTGCCTGGACGGCGTGTGTTCCTGAACAATTTTTCTGGCAACAGCAGAAAAAGCTGCGGGACACGAGACCTGCTGTTATTGTGTATTACATGTGGGAAGGTGGCAGAGTAACCATAATAATGAGTGGTTGGAAATGTTTTCTGTTTTATAGAAATCTCCTTCACAATCCCCACGACACTGAAAGATTATAGTGAAGTTATGCTTCACGTATCTGATGGTTCCGAAAATATATTTATGAAAATGTGATTGAAATGCTTTAAAGAGTTCTTTGATTTAAAGTCTATAATGGATTTTATTTTTTATTTTTCAGATGCTTGGATTTATTTTATTTATTTTTTTTATTTTTTTTTTTTGTCAAAACCAATCACACATTCTCAGCTATTTTGCAGAAGTTATTTTAAATGCTTAAGTTGGTTTAATTTCCCAGCTTTAGATTTGATACTTTGCGAACCTGTTCTTGAACGTGGGGCAACTGTATTGTATTTCACTTTAAAGGCTGAGTTGGCTGGTACATGGTGACGGGCACATTTTTACACTGAACTTCTATGAGACGCACATGCTCCTCAGTCCAAATGAGATGTGCACTCCGAAAAAAACAGCTCACATCAGACTTGAATTGAATTTCATGCATCACCACAAAAATGCAATGTGGGTTATATATATTTTTTTTCCACGATTCCCTTCAGAACTCAATGCGTCCTCATTGTTGCCCGCAAATTTGCCTCCACGAAATTGAAGTTCACCCTCTTTCTTTTCTGGCACGCTATCACGCAATTGTCTGCATTATTGACGCATTGGGTGTCATGCATCGGCGCACAGCCGTGGCGCCAAGGTGAGCCGAGATCTCTGGGGGCAACCGTATTGACCATGACAGCTCAAGAATTTTGCGAGGCAACGGTGCAATTCACCCCACGAACGGTAGTAATATTGGCCTGGGTTGGCACACAGTGGGAAACGCAAACAACCTCCTCAAAACCACCACTGATCAAAACTCATCGCAAATGCTCTTCTCTGAGTGTGTCTCGATAAAATATGTACTGGTGTAGTCCTGTTCGATAAAAATTCTACTGTATGTTTTTTTTTTTTTTTTTTTTTTTTTTTTAATGTTTTGATCTCTAGAGGGAATTTTAGTGAACTTTATACATGAGATAAATATACTGTAAGTATATGTTCTGTATCTCTGCAGTGTGTGCGCGCGCACACACACACACACCACTGACAAAAAAAGAATCCGACCTGCGCTGCGCGTAGGTTTTGACTTGCCGAATGACTTTGCCTCATAGAGAATGAAGATAAAAGTGGCTTTCTGGTTCATGTGAAGTAGAGACTGGAAGTATGAATAAAAAATATTGAACAAAACGTGTTGCCCTTGTGGTCATGCATACTTCAACGTCCATTCCACGAATGCAGCTTTTGACATTATACTTCTTTGAATTGACTGAGTCTTATTTATTCCTCACAACCTATGGTTGTCCTTAAAGATCCAACGCGTGACCTCAGGAGACTTTACAGCGGAGTAGCACAGAGGAAGCTTGCGTGAGGCGACGAGATGAAATATTCATCCATTTAAAATGAAATGATGGTTAAATATTGATGTTACCGATTGAAAGCTTTGTTATTTTGGGAGACGCTGCTCCTAACCTGCTGTAGCCTTAATGCTCAGTCTGCCTATGGGATCCCTGTTGTCTCACTTAAATGAATGTGGCCTGAATAATGTATTAATTAGCCCCCCTCTCATAAACTAATGAGTCGAAAGCCACAATGCAAATCCACTGTCACTGATGGTAAAGAGAGCATGCGTAAAGGATATAAATATGATGCATAGAAATATAATTTCAATGTTGCACTGCATTTGCATATTTGTTTCTGATTTGTGTTCTCCTTTTTTTTCTCCTCAAGTTGAAGATGAGTGTGCCCAGGCTTAACATTCCTCCGCATCTTTGCGGCAGGGAGTGAGATGGAGACTCAACCTGAGCGTGAATAACCCAACACACAGGTAAGTATGATTTGTTGCAAACGAGACAAAAACATCAGACACAGGTTCTTTCTAACTACAGCTCCACTCAACATTTGAATACAATATGTATAGCTTAAATGATGTGCTTTCTAGTGTTGCAAGTAGGGACCTGAATTAGTTGGAACACTCCTGATGATACCATGACTGAAAATGTCACTGTCCAGTACATACTATCTTTCAGTTGTAATTCGAGTGTGAATGTATTATGTTGCATTATGTGTCTAATTGCAATATTAACTTCGGCACGTGTTCCTTTTGACGTCTATATTCATGCCTTTGCGTCTGCGTGTTCAGTCTGTATATGCTCCAAGTGGAATTAAAACCCAGACGTGTCGTCCCGCATAGACGCGGGCTGAGATTAGAGGATGGGTGAGGCCATGAATCAGGGGGGAGGGGACCACGACGGGCGCAGGGCCCCGTTGGCGTCTCGCATCCAATGGAGGCTGAGATTGGATTTGCGGAGGGGCGGGTGGCTCCCCTCCCCGGCCGAGCGCGCTCGCGCAGGGCGGAGCTCTGCCGCCGCGTTTGACAGCTGCAAACCGGAGAGCGTATAGAGGGAGCCCATGCTGCTCCAAGGCAACCACACTGCCACAAGGAATGGGATGCGGCGTGGCGCTGCGTAGCCTGCGGATGCCCTCGTAAATCTGGGCCTCTCGCAGAACACCAAATACGAGTTGGAAAGAAATAAGAAGCTTTGATTTTGCAGCGGATTTTGTCATTCTTATTTCGGTTTTTTTGTGGGCGGGGGGCATGCACCGTGCGTTCTCGTTCCCGGTGACCGTGGAGCGCAGTCGGACCAAGGAGCGCCTGGAGGCGAGTCTGGCCGGGCTGTGTGAGCTGGAGCTCCGCAAGCAGAGGCAGGAGTGCCTGGTGCTGGGGGCGCTGTCTCTGGGAGACCCCCTGTCCCAGGACGGCTACAGCGGGGAGCTGTTCAGCAGCTGGGGCCAGGAAAACTTGACTCTGAGGCGTCAGCTGGTGAGAAGTTTATCTTGAGCGCCTTTTGAGCCCCGTGGTGCATGTTCCATGTTGGCTCACACCATCTAATATAGCTCCTCTATGCCTGCATGTGCCGTATAGCCATCCATAGTTTTGAATGTCTAACGGCGCGTCCTCATTGTGATCCGCTTGACCTTAGCGTGGACTCTCGGTTTGGACTGGGCCTTTTGTGTGGCTGTGACCTCCGTCTGCAAGAAAAAGTAACTCAGCTTGATTAATCGGGTCTCTCTCTGAAAGGATGTGGTGCGTTTCTGCGCGTCAGGCTGAGATTTATGCCTGTGTCGGGGGGGGGGGCACATCAGGGGGTGGAGCAGCCGCCGTTTGTGGCACAGACCCACTATTTAATGGCCCATTGTTCCCTCATCGTGGACTTTTGTAGCTTTTACTACTTAACAAGCTCTTATTTGTGTCTCTGCGCAGATCATAAAGGGATGAGTTATTCCTCCATCCTGTCTGCCGCTGCCGCAAGCCAGCAATTGATGTCATAATTATGTCGTTCTTAGTTGGAGCTCGGTCGAAGTTGTGACAAATATGTTCGTCTGCGGCGCAGCGGTGCCGGCATTTACATGAGAATGAAAAACTGGGTTAATCGTCGTAGATAAAACTTCGCTGTGACAGAAATAATAATACAGCAGCGCCTCCCACGTTAAGTTTTAAGCACCACTGAGCACACTCTACGTGGGAAGGTTGACTGTGCTCTGCATTTTATTTCGTGTTATTTATTTTTTGTGTAATGCTGCAATGGGTTAATTTTTTCCCCCTTTTTTTCAGTGTCTGGGAGTTTTTGCTTCTTTGTGTTTTTGTTTGGCTGCAGCTCCTGCGCAGCGTCTCAACATCGCCACAATAGGAAGCCATTATTAAAGAGGTGAAAAAGAAATTAAATCAGCCCCCCTCAGAAAACACACACACACAAACACACACCCTTCTCCTCCGCCGGGGGCTTAACAATAGGCGCATATGGAGCAGAATACTAATGATGCCAACCGAGGCCCCAGTGAGAGGTTAAGGCGCATAGGTGGCCTCGCGCGCTGGTGTCACTTGGGCACGATATGGGCACCATTTATCTTCGCCTTAATGAGTCCACATCTGAGCCCCAGGTCTGGATTGATGGTGCCGAATGGAGAACAAAGATTAAACCTCTCAGAGAGGCATGCGTGGCTCGCAGTGAGTCACATGCACCAGCCTTAAATCCCTGGGTGATGCTGGAGCTGACGGCGCGTTTCAGTCACCCATGCACTAACACACACGCGCACACAGACGAGAAAAAAGAGCAATTTGCTTGGCCGGTGGAGATGTGCCACGCGTCTCCCCGCAGGGCCAAAATGATCCCCCCCTCTTTTGTTTCCCCATTTTTTGCGTTACGCGTCCTCGGATCGATGTTTATTAACTCGTGTGCCAATCCAAGCGTGTGCGTAATTGCGCTGGGGGGGAAATTCCACGGGGGATATTGTTGCCCGACAGGACTCTAATTGAAGTCTCAAATTGAGTCTTCATAATACCAGGCTACCATCTGATCCCCCAGCTCACCCAGCGTGTAGGTTAAAATGTAAAGTTTACTGTAACAGCTGACCCGTGAGACCACCTCTGTGTGTGTGTGTGTGTGTGTGTGTGCCTGTTTCCCGGATACAGTGTTTGGTGTTGGAGGTGTTGACAGCTGTGGGACGCCACGCAGCAGCTGGGAAAGCAAGAAGCTCTCACCTCCTTCTCATCCTCCCTGCTGTGTGTGTTTGGAGAGAGAGGAGGAGAATGTATGACTAGTGTTTGCCCTGAGAAACTTTAGGTGCTGCTCTAAAAAATGTTCATCTCCAAATATCATAAACAGATCAGCTGTTTAATTCTGATTTGCATGGGTGTTCATAGACACATGCAGAGGTTCAGAATGCTTTGCTTTTGCGTTGTGCCTCTGTGCCGAACCGGAACTGGACCACCATGGATCAGGTTTCCTCTGCCCCCCCATTCACACATTCTGGTTTCTCTTCAGACTCAAAGTGCACGAAGGACCGGGTCAGAGGAAGCTGATGGATGGCATTCCCACTTTCCCTCTGTGCAACTGTGTCCTGTGTGTGCAGATGAATTCCGACTTATGTGTGTGTGTGTGTGTGTGTGTGTGTGTGCCGGGCCTCCCACAGCCTTCCCTGTGTGGAGCTTTAATTATAGAGGGCCCAGCAGTGCGGCTGCATGCCTTATGTGCCCTGTTCCATAGATTGCTACATCCTGGCGTTACTTTTTCTAAAGCCTTCTGTCTGTGACTGCTTCGGGGTCTACTCTACATTAACACGGTCTTTACAGCAGGCTCTTTATCTTCTTGACCCTTTTTTTTTCCTCACAGAAAGAAGCAGGCAATGTAATGGCTCTTCCACAATCAGAAGCTTATTTGTTACTCTCTTCGCGGAGGATGTAACAGGTACTTGAAGTAAGAAATCCATCATAATGTGGTCCCGAAGTCACCTGCTGGTCTATTTTCCGCCGTAGCAGACGATGTCTCGTACACGCTGTGTGAAACGACTTAATGGCTAGGTGAGGGTGGCTGCACCGTGGCTCCCCCCATCCCCCACCGGCCTCAGGCTGAGGATGCGGTAAAACAGAAATGATACAGTGTGCGGTGTGTCAGGGAACCGGCGGGAGACTATTAATAATAGAGAGCAATTAAAGGGCAGCCCGCGAACGCTCTCTGCCACGAAGCGGCTCCGAAGCCACCATGGCTAAATGTCTCATTGTGTTTTGGCTGTTCCGTGCCGTCCGCACCACGTTGTTGTTGGTTTTCTGCAGCATGCTGCTGTATTGACCAGCGCCGTGGCTTCCTAACTGTGAGTCATGTGGCGGGGGGGACGGTCAGAAAGAGGCGTCAGGCAATCAATTGTGTGATAGAGCCTCATTGATTAATTGATTTCCAATAGCCTCGCCTCCTCCCAGTGATTTCTCCGGTCCGTACCTCAAACCAAGCTCGGCGCTCTTTGTCTTCCTGGTGATGACGCTACGCCAACGCTTTGTTTATGCTAAGACAATAAGCACCCTTATGGAGACAAAAGAGAGGACGGTGTTTGGGGTGAAGAGGTTGTGTGGGCAGCATAGGTTAGCGTGGGTCAATTGCCCCTCGACAGTATTTGCATTATGACCTCATTTGGTCGGCGGGACAAAGAGAGTCGGGGCTCGAGCAGCGATTGGAGCAAATGACCAAATGGATCGTCCAGCCAATGGTGTATTTCTCTTTAACGTTCGGCTCCTTCCAGCTTGAGCCGTGGAGTATGGAATTGAATCTATTCATTTATAATTGACAGCATGACCTTTAAGGCTGGCTTCAGTTGTGCGGATATTTGGTCGTAAATCAAAATGCCATTTCTTGGTTCAGATCTACATTTGAGATATTTCTCGTTTCAAAGAGATGGGAGACAGGCCGGGATTTCTGACAGTATTTCGCGTTCTTTTTTACCCATAAGGCCCGCTGTGGGACCTGTCTACATTTACTACAGGCCGTGTTTTATTGAAACAGACACACAGATGTGTGAAGGCAGTGCTCAGGAAGTGCAGCGGACTGTGGCGGATCTCTGACGGGTACTTCATCATAGAAGAAAGTGTAGAACATAAAAAGTGTCACCCTGTTATGAGAACACGTTCCATCTTATGCGAACGAATTCTCTTAATGACTCTCAAATGTGCGTGTGGTGTATGTGTGTGTGTGTGTGTGTGTGTGTGTGTGTGTGTGTGTGTGAGAGAGAGGGACAGAGAGTGAGTTTTTGAGGGTGTGTAAGTGTATGTGTGTGTGTGCCAATCCAGACAACTCATGTGTGCAAACAATTAGTCCTTTGTAGTGAATCAAGCCATTCTCAGCTGATGTGGATTTTCTATAATTAGTTGATCCACTTGTTGTAGACAAAATCAAGTGTAAATGTTGAGCTGATCTGTGTGTGTGTGTGTGTGCACACGCGTGTGTGTGGTCTTTCTCCAGCATCCCCCCTACCCCTCACACTCTACTGAATCATTCATATTCTAACCGACTGCCTCCTCTGTGGGCCCGCTTACGTAAGAGAGGCCACCGACAGATAGGGAAGCTGTGCTGGGACGCACTACGGTGACGCACAGCGGTGGCCTCAGACCGCCACATTTTTTATTTTAGTGATTAGTCGACATGTGATTTGTGGCTTTTCCATTTTTTACATGTTATTTTAAATCATTTCGATTCTTTTTTGTTTTGCTTTGGGCATTGCTGCTGCCAAGGCCGAGAAAGACGGTTCATTTGAGCAAAATTGCGAAATGGACTGAGACGTCTGTTTGAAATGGTTTCATTGCAATCACCCGTTTGCAGCTGTCGCTTATATTTTAATTACAAAAATACTTACCAAAAAAATACAACCAAACACAGCCGGTGTGCTGAGGGTAAGTGTGTGTGCACTTGTGTGTTTCAGAGCGCTCTCCAGAGTTCCCCATGGGGCCTGATGCAGGCGCTGGAACAGCAGGTGGGAGAGCTGAGGGTGGACACAGACCATGGCTGCTACGATGGAGAGCAAGGGGACGCGGCCGACAGCCGGCCCAGTTCTGGTACTTCCTCTGTTTGCTTTCTGCATTCTTTCATAAATGTGTACATTGTGAATTACCCACTCTCAACCAAATATCATTTGCATAAAAAATGAGGCCCTACACAAAAAAATATATATGTATTTTCTGCGCTGCAGTTGGTTCCTGTTGAGTCATCTCTCGTCTCTCTGACTATTATTTTTCCCTAGGCTTCTATGAGTCGAGTGAGGGTCACTCGCCGAAAGGAAGATCTTGTTCCACCGAGGCGACCGAGTCTGTCTCCTGCTGGATTTACGCCAACGACAGGCCAAAGTCTGTGGGTAAGAAAAAAAAACAAAAAAAACGTTTCATTTGGAAAGGCTCAGAGTCACAGACACAGGTGCCTTCCTAGAAATAGTTTTGTTCTCTGTGTAAGTCAAGCAGTGTATATTGATCATATAGTTAAAGTGTTTTTGCATTATAATCACAGCATGCATTCATCAATTTTTTTTCCCTTTAGTGCAATGATAAATCATGTCTGATTCAAATATTCAGTTTAATTAATTTCCCATTTCATCAAAACATATTGTCAAAAACAAAATGAGGCTGAGATCTGTGATTCTGTCATTAGGAGACCCCAATATGTGCAATGAAGAAGTGGAAATGCCAGTGGTGCACGCCACCCTGCCCCGTTCTTTCTCCGCCCCTTACCCACCTCTGGAGGGCATCGCCGAGGAGGGCGCGGCCCTGGACCCCTGGCAGGGAGACCCAGGCGGGGCTGACCAATCCTGGCCGCCGTCAGATGACCAGATCACTGAGGAGGACTACCAGCACGCTCTGAGGGTGGAGAATTACATCCTGGGTCTCCTCCAGCGCAACACCCTGTCCCCACGGCCGTGCCAACCTCGCACCACCCTGAGCCCCGACCCCCCCTACTGCGGGGCCTCCGCACACGGCTCCCTACAACGGAGGACTCCCTCTTTTACAGCAGAGAAGGAACGGCTTCAGGACTCCCATCTCCAGCCACACACTGACCTTCTGACAAACCCTAAGAGCCAGATCTGGGCTTGTGACCAGCTGGAGGGGGACGCTTGTGGAGGAGAGGCCCCCTCTTTGGAGGAGGACTGTTATCTGGCTCTGCCCTACCCCCAGCCCAGGCCACACTCTCTGGCCGGGAGGCTACCGTCACCCCTGCCCTCCCTGGACCCCAATTGTGGAGTTGGGGCTCTTGACCTTTGTTGTGAACCTGCATCCCCCCAGCATTATATACACCCACAACCCCCTATTCATCACAAGCACAATTTAGTAAGTGCTCAGTTTATCCCCGGACAAGCTCACCACGCCCCCGTCCGCTCCCCCAGACACTACATCCCAGATCAGGCCAAAGTCAGCCGAGGGGCGGCCTCCCCCGAACACGACAACTCCAAGTACAGAAGCTCGAAGAAGAGCCACAACGAGCGGCCGAGATCCAAGAAATCCAGCAGCAAAACCAACCGGTCCCACTCTGAAAACAGCCTCCTCGGTCACCGAGCGCTGCCCGAGCGCAGGTACAGCACCACCGAGAGGCACCAGGTCCGAGGCGACCCCCACCCAGGACCGCCGGTTGGTCACAACGGCTACGGCGTTACCCAGCGCTGGTGCTCCAGCCTGGAGCTCAGCCAGGACGAGGGGGAGGCCCGGCAAGGCCAAGCACACAACAGACGACAGCCGCGAAAACCTCGCCAAGGTCACTTCTGTCCACATCCCCAGGCCCAGCACACGGAGCGCTGGCTCCCGGATCCTCATGAGAGAGCGCCTCTCTGTCGGGGGGAGGAGGGCTACGCCGGGGCCGCCGCCGCCGCCGCCACCGCCTCCGCCCCCGTTGAATCCGAGTCAAGCATGAGCGAGGTGTACTCCCCGGCCTCCAGCTCTCTGTCCAGTGACTCTGATGAGAGCGGGGGGCTGGTGTGGCCCCAGCAGCTGCCCCCGCGCCTGGCTTCCACTTCCTCCTCTTCATCGCCCTCGCCGCAGGCCAACGCCCCCTCCCAGCCCAAGGCCTTCGTCAAAATCAAGGCCTCTCACGCTCTCAAGAAGAAGATCCTGCGATTCCGCTCAGGATCCCTCAAAGTCATGACCACTGTATGAGGACGTAATCCCGAACCTTTACTACTGTGCTGTGGAGCCATTGTCAGAGGCACACTGTGGCGGCTACTTCTGTCCCCAGTCATAATGTATATTAAGTAACCAATCCAGTCTTTATACCTACCTCTAATATGTTCTTAGGGATACTTAATGGGGGGAAAAATAAGATCTGCTATCTTTAATCTTGTACAGGACACCACCAGAAATAAGACTAATAAGGATGATCCCGCTCTAATTGATAAAACTGATGAGACGCCCAATTACAATGTGTTGACCTGGACTCCACTGAAACTAAGTGAAGCCAGTTTCTATGTCCTGGTGTCTGTTGGTGCTATACTTAATCAATCATATATTCATGGTTGAGTCATTCCTACATAGTCGACAAACACAGGCCTACATGTTTGAAAAGTCTTCCCCAGTTCTACCCTGACCCCAAAAACTCTATTAGATAAAATAATTTCATGGATCCAGTGTGCACGCATGCATGGATGTGGAGTGTTTTTGAGGGGCACAGATTCATTGACTTAGCTCACCCTTGTAAATATGTATGTTTTTGAATATGCCATTATGTGGCCTTGTTTGGAATGGATGTAGTTTTTAATTAAAGGCAATTTTCCTTTTTTTGGTATGTGAACACAATTCTTTTTATTCCTATGATATCTTATGCGACATTCTGGTACAATAATATAAATTCTAAAGATCATTTTACATTTTATTTGTATTTATCAATTTATTTAAAAAATATTTACTTTCGTCGACAAGTAGTTAATATTTGTTTTTGTCTTTCGTATCTATCTATTGTCTTTGGGGTGTGTCCGATTAAGCAATGTGGTGTCAGTGAATAGGTTCCGCCTCTTTGGGGTGTGGGCCACTGTTGGAGATTAGACAGTAGCGCTCTCTTGTGGTCTATATATGAACTGCCGCATGAGAACCTGACTCCTCCTCATAACTCGGTACTACAAGTAATCAAATCTGTTTGTGTGTCATTGTAAACATGTTTATTGCATTAATAATATTTTCAACATTTCACAGTCCAATTTATGTTTGCAAACTAAAATTACAATACATACATTTGAAGACCAGGCCTGAGACTGACCTTGTGTGCCAAAAGCAGTGCGGAGAAATACTGTAAGCAGATTCATAGCATCTATTCAGACCACCTCCAAACTCGGAGGTATTATTTCTGCTCTTTTCTTTCTTGGAGTGAGTGGAATGCTGAGAGCCCAAACCTGGACAGCGAGGCCGATGAAAGAATGTCACATGAATCAAAAGTCAACACAGGGCGTCAGATTTTGGTGGTTTCCTTCTCGTTGGTGGTGCTCCTGGTGTCGACGGTAGAATGGCCCCTGGTTGGGGGCTCCTCGCTGATGAAGTGGAGCATGTTGCGCAGGGAGCGGCTCATGCTGTCTTTGAAGCCTCGGCCCAGGCACACGTACAGCAGCGGGTTGAGGCAGCTGTTGAAATAGGCCAGACAGAGCGCCAACACGTGGGCCAGGTAAAGTTTGGGCCTCTGGGGGGAATTTCGAGGCGTGATCAGCACGAGGAAGTCCAAGATGTGCAGGGGGAGCCAGCACAGGAAGAAGCTCAGCACCACGGCCACGATGACCCTCAGCGTTCGCTTGGAGCGGGGCCGACTTCTGGTCATTCCACTCTGCGTCCTCCTGTACACCACCAGGTGACAGGTGACGATGACCAGGAAAGGGAGGAAGAACCCCACCAGGAAGCGGAAGGCGGTGACCACCCAGGCGCTGAGCACGGTGTTCACCGTCAGACACTCTCGCTTGAACTCACCGGCCGAGATCTCCCTGGTGTAGACAAACTGGGGGATGCTGCCTATCAGGGCCAAGAACCACACAGCGGCGCACACAAAGCCCGCCCGCTTCGGCCGCCTGTTGTTCTGGCACCAGACGGCTCTGCTGACCAGCATCCAGCGGTCCACGCTGATCAGAACCAGCTGCAGCACGCTGCAGTACATCACCAGGTAGAACAGGCCCTTCACCAGCGTGCAGGCCAGCGAACCGAAGTGCCAGTGGTCGTCGTGGGCCAGGGGGACCATGAGCAGAGGGATGGAGAGGCAGCACAGAAGGTCCGCCAGGGCCAGGTTGAGGAACCACAGGGACGTGACGGAGCGGGGCATGGCGAAGCCGGTCACCCACACCACCACGGCGTTCCCGGGGACGCCCACGAGGACGACGAGGCCATAGAGGACCAGACTCACAATCTGGATCGGTTGAATCTCAGGGGGGATAATGTCAGGAAAGTCCGGCAGTGTGTAATTGAAGTCCGTGAAGTTAAACTCCTCGTCCAAAGGGAAATCCATGGTTGGCTGGAGCTGCAGATGGAGAAATAAAGGGTAAATCGCTTTATAACCTAGTATCACGGTGGTGTGTTTCTCAAGAAAACAGTTAAAAACACAATCAAAACAGAATGATTTCAAAAATATTTGTATTAGTGCTGCGGCCACATTGCAATCTATTGAAAAGAATGTCAAAATATGCAGCTCAAAATGAAGTTATAATGATTCCAAACACAGCTGTGCGCAGTTTAGAGCCGACGATCTACCCGGGTGACCCAGGTTTGCCTCTAATTGCTCCCAGCAAGCAGATAACGGGAGGTGGCCTTTTATTTGACGTTGTGGTTTGAAGAGGTGGACAGATAACAGATAACTCTGAGCTGTGGTCTCTGGTGAGATAATTAAATTAAGATGAACCATGTGATGAATCATGGGCTGGCTTTGAGAGGGAGGCCGCTTTAAGCATGAATTCTCCAGCAAAACAACAGGCAAGACATGCATCCCTGATGTAATGAATCCATTTTATACGGTACAGTATAATATGTTTCTATTTTACATCTACTGCCATTTGTTTTTCTATATCTTGATTGTTTTAAATGACTGCAAGTAGTATTCAAAGGTTGCCTCCCACAGGAAGGAGAGGCCGAATGTTTTCAGATCGGCAGGAATCCGCTTGCATCAATGCGGGTCATTGCCAAACACAGCATGTTTTGTCGGTGAGATGATCTGTTTCGATGATATGCCCGTTTGTAAGGCAGACCGTGTAAAGGGAGTTTTAAGCAAGTAGTTTCAGCACTAACCAATGCTTTTTAGCAATTGAAAAAAAGACTGTGAGTGATCATAAATAAATGGACAGAATTAAAGACTGCTCCGATATAATAACACAAATAAACACTCATAATACTAGCAATACAGACTCTAAAACAAGGTGTTATGAATGAATAGATGGTATATATGAAATGTAGGCTCAATACGAAGAAATACATTTAATTCAAGTTATTTAAAGTTGTGTATAAAATATCTCGAATCTGGTCACCAACCTTGTCGGCGATATTTCCGCTTGCTGTTTATGCGTCTTGCCAATGTTGTCCCCACACTGCCAGGAGAAGGTTGCGAAGCTGTTCTGCTTTTTAAGTGCTTCTTACATGTCCCCTCCTTCATGCACACACCCCTAACCTTGCACAAGATTCATGGATTCACTACAAGTTGGCTAAAGACTATCATTATTTTAGACTACTTCCTAGTTCACAAAAATTGAGAGCCCACAAAACTCATCCCTGTATTATTGGGAATAAAATACTTTATTCATTCAGTCATTATAATGATTTCACAGTTACAAACAACATATATGCAATGTATTCACAAATCAGTCTACACACACACTTTAGTATTATTACACATTTCTACAAATCTGAATGGCACCTACAACTGTTGTGATGAAACGCTACGACAGCTGCCATTCTGTGTTTTTGCTTGGACAATGAATGTTTCGAAAAATGTGTCATCGTCTGCCGTTCCTTTAATAGACGGTGATACATCTGATTACAGTGTTTAGCGAATTGAAGAAAAAGCCAGCGAGTCCATCCAGAGAACAGCCATCCCATTTTTGTTGATGATTTTTCTAAAAAAAAATTACGGTACACGATGGGGGGAACGAAAAATGTTCTCACCAGCCCCCAATGGGGTCAGAATGATGATTTATGAGGAAGATGTTTAATAGTGAAGTGCATCTGTATTGCAGAGAGAGGTACACAAAGTTAAAGAGTATCTCTGGTCATACCACGATGTCGTCTTTAAGCGCCATGACAACACTGAGCCCCTTAAACATTAAGAAACAACATAGGAAATGACGCATTGTGAAAATCACAATGTCAGCAAAAGTTTTCTAAAAGTAAAAAAAAAAACACACAAATACAGGGTATTTCTCAATTCTTCACCAATGTCATGAAGCTGACTTATGTGTGCCTGAGAATGTGCGTTTGTATACCTCGGTTTCTGTCCCCATGTGGTCAGGCGTGCCTTTGCATAGCCTGTGTGAATGTATACACGCACACACACACACACACACACACACTGATACAAATAACCGTATACATTCACATGTGCTGCTCATCCGTTTGACATCTAAAACGCGTCCGTGTGTCGGTACTGTTTTTCGCTGCGCACTTTGCGACAACTCCCTAACTATGTCTTTGTTTTCCAAGTTTGAGTCAAAACGTTGTCACTCTAACTCTGTCAGTGATCACAGGCATTGTCATTCTCTGTGAGGATGTTTCCTCTCGGGGTCATCGGAGGTGCAGAGGTGTCCCGGGAAGCTGAGGGCCGGAGCACTGCTTGGTGGGAGCGTGGGGGTGTCGTCTCTAAATGCATCCGACTGAAGGTCTGCGAGGAAACAAACCGGTGCATGCATGTAGTGGTTTCCAAACTTTTTACGTTACACAATGCAAGTTGATGGTGTATTTCCGCGGAAGTGTGATCCACCATCAAATCTATATATATCTTCACAAATATCTGGGTGCAGTTTTATTTTTGTTTTGCGAAATTGTCCCACTTAGTTTCGGCATCGAATTGAAGGTACATTTGTGCCATTTTACGCAACGTGACTCGTTCAGCCACACACTGGTTCATGATTGGTCATCAGATCTGGCGCCACCAGAAAAGCCTTCCACCCCTCCACAGTCTCATTCTCTATTTGTGCTGAGGCCAGCAATCCCCATGCATATTTTCCGAGATTGTATTTTTAAAATGACTGGAGGAGGTGCTAATACAGTCATTCCTATATGTAATCACATTCACTTCCCATTTAAATGGGTGGAAACAATATGCCGTTTCTCAGCCGTGCGCCGGGTCCTCGACAAACTCACATTTTTCAGATACCGTAAAAGTAAATGCCAACTGGCGCTGATGCTGGTCTGCATTCTAAATCAAATTTCATGTGTCATTTCTATTTACCTTTAGAATTGAACACGTGCCAATGTAAATATGGAAACTTTTTTTCTCCGTGGCAACAACAACAAAAAGAAGTAAATCACAAAGAAGATTTTTGGGGGGGGGGGGGCAAGGATGCAGAGTCTAAATACATGTGAGGATGACTGTGTAGTGCAGAGTGTGACAACACGTGCGCTCACCAATGAGTGTCAGGCCTTGCTGCTGGTTCAGTATGACCGACGTCTCCTCCTCCTCCTCCTCCTCCTCTTCGTCCTCTCCCCAGTCTGCGATGTTGGCCGGGGGGATGCACTGCTCCAGGAACAGGTCCTCCTCGTCCTCGTCCGTGTCCACGGCCTCCGGAGGCCAGCGCAGCTCTCCGCTCTCCACCTCGCTCACCTCCGTGGGCTCCACCACGATGGAGGGCAGGCGCTCCTTGGCGCGGTTCTGCTCCGGGCTGCTCAGGGACGTCTCCGGACCCAGGACCACCTCCACGGGGTCAGGGAAGATCTGAGAGTGAAGGCGGGGGGGTCACGCTGATACGAGAGTGTTGGAAGTACCTGTAAGTCTGCGTTTCATTTCAAAGTTTATTCTCCAGTTTTTTTTTTAACCAGTAATCTTCTAGATTACTCTCTCTCTCTCTCTCTCTCTCTCTCTCTCTCTGTCGTTCTCTCTTTTTCTCACACACACACACACACACACCTAACCAGCGTCTGGACTCTGGATTTAGTGTACTTATCGTGTCTCATGGTTTATAATCCTTGTTTTTATCAGCAGATGTGTCCCTTCTGTCGAGCAATCTGTGACACTCTGCTCTCGATATTGTCCCGGTGTGATAAAAATGTAAATAATATAATAATAATAATAACAACAACAACAACAACAACAGGGACTCTGGTTGCAATGGCGGAACAAACCTGAAAGGGCAACCTTTGGTCCTTTGTTTGCATGTCATCGTCACAGTTTGGGTCTTGACCACACATCTCCTCCGTCCCTCTGCAGAAACAGAGCCATAATGAGATTAGAGCAGAAACGAATAAAGAACCAGTACTGACCTCGGCATGGAAGCCTTAACGAGAGTCCTCTTCAATGTACAGATGACTCCCAAGAATCTCCACAGAGCAAGTTTTGCAGAGGTTTATCAAAAGTATTTTATTTCAGACTTCATAAACCTCCATGAAATCCCGTTAGAGCCACAGGACCGGGGTCGACAGTTTGCCATTCACTTGCACTCAGTGAAATCACTTCAACCCCCGGTTGCCCCCCAGTGTCATTTGCCAAATTACAATAATATCACACGGTCCAAAATCCTGGGCTTTCGATTGGTCGGATGTTTTGTGCGAGTCTGGTAACACACACACACACACACACACACACACACACAGCAGATTAGAGCTGAGCTCCAATAAGGTTTGATACCAAACGGATTACGTCCCTCGATGCTCATATTTTTTTATTACCCGACTGCGAGTCTGAGTGAATAAATGTGCTGCTTTAGCAAATAGCCTTAGAAGCCAAAGTCTCCTCTGTTGCTCACCGAGATAAAAAAAAAAAAAAAATTTCTTTTGAGTCAAACTTTATTTTCCGCTGTAGGCTGCAGTATCCATCAGGTGGCCGTCAGTCACTGTCACACCGACATGCACCAGCCCGTGTCCATATCTAACCTCAAGCTGTTTAAAGTCTGCAGAAGAGCCAAGGGAGGATTAAGAAGAACTGTCCGAATCCTCTTTTCATCCCCCTCTCCTGCTCCCTCTCTCTTTTTTTCCACCGTCTTCCCTCAGTGTCTGCCCTCTCTCCGTAATCACCAGTCCTGGTTGATTTCCTGTTTGTTTTTTTTTAATCGAGAGGCCCCAGAGGAGCGGTGACACAATCTGTCCAATCTTGCTTACTCTTTAATGAAAATTCACGTTGAAGATACGATTTAATCTCTGGTATCTTGTCTTTAAGACCTCGTGTCCGGTACTTTTTTTGGTTGATATTTTACCACTGATTATTTTATCTATAACCTTTCATATCCGGCAGATGAATGAACATGCGTTAGTGAATTCAATGTGGCAAATGACGAAGACGCACTAAGCCAGTTTGCACAACCGTTCAAATGAGGACGTCCTGTTCTCGTCGAAATAGGATGGTGCTATCATTTTTTTTTTTTTTTGACCCACTTGTGTGTGTGTGGGCTGGCCCAACGTTGAATTTCTGATATTACGCCAGGTTGACAACAGTGGCACGCTAAGCTGTCGGTGTGCCACCTGAATGGAAACTTTCAGCAGCTATTATGATGAAGAAGCTTAACCTCGGTGTAATCCTTCTCGTCTACACTCCCCCTGAACACCTGCACACTCGGTTTGTGCAATAAAAAATGTCTAATTCAGATCTAGAAAATGTAGTTCTAACGCGAATAGAAACGAGGAATGCGATTTTACACAGACACTCAACGGCACAGTTGCGGTCGACGGGGGAAGAGGAGACTGTGCCGAGAGTGATTATGCGATTATGCACAATGGAGGAAAGAGGAAGTCGTGGCTCTCTTTTTCTTGCACAACGTGCTGTTTTTAAGATGCACACCATGAAATAGCGCTGAGACAACGCAACAGTTGGCCATGAAATATTCCATTTATCACAGCTATTTTTAAACTTCTGCAACAATTTACCGTTTCATGATGTCAGCTTTCGTGCGCCGAGGGTGCACTGAGGTGACATCTCTTGGCCGTTCTCAGGAAACCCAGACTTTCATGCCTTTCGTTGGTCTTTTGTTGTTTTTTCTCCTTTTTTTTCCTCACCCTCTCTTCCTCCAACTTTTACACGCAAATCATTGTGCACATGCTTTCCCAAACACTCAGACCAGAACCTTCTGTTTACATTTTTAGAATTTTCACTCTGAACCGGCCTGATTATCTTGGTGGTACAGCGGCTAATACACTGTAACCATGGGATTAGGCCTTGGAAAAACATTGGGTTTGTGTCTAAGGCAAACGCACAACCTTGGGTGTCCACTCACCCCTCAGATGCAGTCAGGAAGATGTCGTCCCCGTCCTGGTACAGCTCCACCGTGGTGAAGCCCGGCTCCTCCACAGTGAGCAGGGGCGACTCCAGCGGGGGTGCGGATGGAGACGAGCATCCTCCGCAGCAGTCCCCCTCTGCAGGGCCCTCAGTGAGGCTTCTGGCCTCCAGGGCGAAGCCTGGGGGGTGGGTTCCTACACCCTCAGAGAATCCCAGAAGCAGAGGATCAAAAGGTGGAGGTGGGCCTGGTGTTCCTTCGGACAGTCAGGGCGACACCTGTCTCACTCTTCTAGGTCAGCCCCGGGGTCTGTCCTACGTGCGCTCGCCCCCGTCTCCCGTGTCCAACTTCCTTCCTCATGCCTCTCTCGTTATCCCTCCCTGTCCCACCCCACCCCACTGCCGGGCTTTGGAGAGGAGCGGGATTAACGTCTCTTTCGATTACTGAGGCTGGGCGGGTGACGTCAGCCGGGCTTGACGGTCCCCTCTGATGAGTTGGCACACTGGGTCGCCGGTGCATCTGTAAAGGGAACTCATAAAGGGCACACAGATGGCGCACGGCTCCGCCCTTGATCGAGGCCCAATGGAGTCTGAATGAATAACTGCTCACACAATAGTTGAGGAGATGTTTAACGTGTTATTACCTCCTTTCTGTCTTTCCCTCTCTCTCGCTGGTTTTCCAACCGTGGGTGCTGCTGCTCCATGAGTGGATTTAGATTTGGACGATTAATGGAATTAGCCCAGGGATCAAGGGCTCAGGGGCGGGGCGGAGTAGGGTAGGGCGATATATATAAACATATATATAAAAGGAACCTACTACTGCAAAACAGACAGAGCGATGTTAACAGGGTGCGTAATCCCTTCTGTGGGCTAAATCAGTTGGCTATATATGGAACAAGGTAGCGGAGGACGGATCCAGTGAAGCATGAAGGGTGGCCTGCTACTGCACAACTTTAGTTGAGACTTTAGAGATTTCATATCTGTAATCTGCATGCATCACTACGCAATTTATCTTGCAGAACTTTGTGGTCATTGCTTTCACTCACTTTTGAGGTTAGTTGCATAGACATTATCCCATGCACATATCTTGCCCAACAGCCCTGCAGAGAGCAACATTGCAAATGAGTGCTCCACCGCTTTCAGTGATTTGCTCTTTGCCAGAGGCCTAGCACTACAACTGACTTTCTGAGGACATTGTTGTGTTATTTTCTCTGCTCTTGATTTTTCCCTCTGGTTTAGGCTAACTCTTAAAACTTAAGGTGTAACATGTCCCATATCATTAAAGTAACCTTTAAGAGAGTAATTGTTGATATCATTAAAAATAATGATCAATAAATAGGATGAAAATAAAGTTTTATTAAAGCTGTCCAACAAACTTTGAAAGATTCTATTTCTTATTTTGTATTGTTTTTTTATTTGATTGAAAATGTATACTTCATAAAAAAAAGAATTCCCCCCTCTTTGAGAAAAGCCTCTGGGTTACTCCTACAAACCAGATGAACAACTTCAGCCTGTGTCTCCTGCTTGTCAACCAGAAATCCAAAGCATTCACCGGCAAGACAGCAACAGGTAAAAAGCTCTTTGTTTCCAACTTAGTTTTCTTTTATTCTGGACACATATAGCAAAAACTTAGAATTCAGATCAGAATGAGAGAATAAAACTGTACTTCATACTGTAATAGAATTCAAAACATGCAGTGTTTGCTGTATTTTTTTATTCATTTTTTGATTTCTCAGTGTGTTGGGTGGTAAACTGCAAAAGTATAATCTATTTGTTGTTTTTCACAGAGGTGCACATCAGCAGAAGTCTTAGTCATGGCTTATTTCCCTGCACGTGGAGACAACATTCCTTCCTCAGGTAAAAACATCTCTCCTTAACAATCTTGATAACATAAGATAAACCTTTATTGTCCCACAGTGGGGCTTACAGCGTTGCAGCAGCAGAGGTATACAAATATAAATAGACAAAGCTACAGAATAAAGTAAAAAGTAGAAAAATAATAAATATACATATACATGTATCTGAATTTCGTTAAAATGTCCTCCCACTTCCACCTCACTAACTGTAACAAGCCTGATCCAGTTGGCTGTAAACAACATTTTCCCTTGTCAACGGTTCTACAACAACGTAAAGGTTCTCCTGGTTATAATGATGTCATCCCCTCTAGGCACTGTGGCGTTCACAGCCAAGCTGAAGGCCTGTGAAAGCTATCCCTGTCACAAAGGAGTCCTGCAGTTTGCCACTGTGCTGGTCAATGAGGGAGAGGGCTACTCCCCTGACACAGGCGTCTTCACCTGCCCCGTTGACGGCCTCTATCACTTCACCGTGCATGTGTCCGTGTACGGGCGCGCGCAGTGTGCCATATTCAAGAATGGAGAGAGTGTGGTGTCCCTGTATCACACCTCCCTCCCTGAAAAATGCAGCCAGGTGGCCAGTGTCAGCAGTGTGATCAAACTGCTGAAGACGGACGAGGTGTGGGTCAATGTGTGGGGGCCTGGCAGAAATGACATCTTTGCAACCAAAGACAATGACACTGTTTTTGTCGGGGTTCGTTTGGGTTAGTGACGCCTGTGTCAAGATGGCAATGAAGTTCTTTGCTGCCTGTTACTTTTGTGAAATTGCCATTTAAGTGATTGTGTACACTGGTGTTTTCAGAGAGGGCTACTCCCCTGACACAGGCGTCTTCACCTGCCCCGTTGACGGCCTCTATCACTTCACCGTGCATGTGTCCGTGTACGGGCGCGCGCAGTGTGCCATATTCAAGAATGGAGAGAGTGTGGTGTCCCTGTATCACACCTCCCTCCCTGAAAAATGCAGCCAGGTGGCCAGTGTCAGCAGTGTGATCAAACTGCTGAAGACGGACGAGGTGTGGGTCAATGTGTGGGGGCCTGGCAGAAATGACATCTTTGCAACCGAAGACAATGACACTGTTTTTGTCGGGGTTCGTTTGGGTTAGTGACGCCTGTGTCAAGATGGCAATGAAGTTCTTTGCTGCCTGTTACTTTTGTGAAATTGCCATTTAAGTGATTGTGTACACTGGTGTTTTGAGAACGTGTGTCATTCAAGCCTTTGCATAATTAAATGTAGTGTTCCAATGATATACACTGTGTTTGACCAATGCATGCCACACCAACAACAGCAGAAACAACAAACATCAGAAATATATGTGAAAATACCCTTTTGTCTTCCAACCAGTAGGAGGCACTGTCTTGTTTTATCTTCACGTGTGTGGTGTCGCGCGCTTGCGCAGAAGGTGTGTTTTTCAAACAGTTGGACGCGCTAGCGGCCGGACGCGCTGACTGAACATCACATTTTTAGTTTTATTTGTTAAGTTTGTCTTCCTTAAGCACTTTGTCCGATGGATTTGGAAACTGGGGCGTACGAGCCGGGCTTCGTTGGGATTAGATTTTGTCAAGAATGGTGAGTCTGCGGCCGAATAGAGGATTCAATGAGCTAACCTCGCTAGCCGACGAGCTAAACGCTCGCTAACTTCACGTTGTTACGGTTCATCTCACTCTAAATAAGAGCGTCGAGAACCTCAGAGACATACTGAACACTGTGTGTCTGTTTTTCAGTAACAACATGTTGTATCCCAAAGAAGACAAGGAGAACCGTGTCCTGCTTTATGCGGTAAGTGTGTTGTTGAAGAAGTCACGAGCTGTGTGTAAGAAGGAGGTTATGAGCTTTCCTATGTTTCATCAGGCTGCCGCACACAATCTAACCCTTTTACTCATTTAGATTACAGACGCTTCCTGTGTAAAAAAAGAAGGCAGTGTGCTTTAATGTATTTTGTATGTTCGGGTTTATTTGTTAATTTCCATGCATGGTTGGGTGTTTGTTTTCATTTTGAACCACAGTGCAGGAATTGTGACTACCAACAAGAGGCGGACAACAGCTGCATATACGTCAATAAGATCACGCACGAGGTTGAGTACGTATCATAAACCACAGTGGCCAAGAAATGACCAATTTGTATTACCAGCTGTGCGAGCAGTGACTGAAGATCAACGTTTTTAGTTCATGGTGCACATACAAATCACAGAGATTAGTTGGCGTAGTTTATGATTGTGAAACATTGAGACTTTTGGGGGGCTATGTCCTCAACCGTCTTGTTTTGTCCCTTTTCCAGTGAGTTGACGCAGATCATCGCTGATGTATCTCAGGATCCAACTTTACCAAGGACAGAGGACCACCCCTGTCCCAAGTAAGTTTTCTCTCTGGACAGCCCGGTAATTCAGGAAAACTCTAAGTAAACATAGACTTACTGAGTTAAAAGTGACAACCACCTTCGGCTTAAGTCATCGGAATCGCTTTGTTACAAAATTGACCCTACCAATTATAGCCGTCATTATGCAGGTATCTGCACATTTTTGTGTCTTTTTCTAACATTGTGCATGTGTCTCATCTTTTCCCAGATGTGGTCACAAGGAGGCAGTGTTCTTCCAGTCACACAGTATGAAAGCTGAGGTACTTCTCAATTGGCATTAAATACAGCATGCTTGACCTTTGGTCTTTATATACTTTGTGTTTGGATAAGTTCACCAACTTTCTGCTGTGCAGTATTGTACCCACCATCCTCCTAAAGTCATTGACCAACGTCTCATTGAGGAAACACCGTGTCCTGTGCTGCACCCATGTTTTCTTTGGATCTTGTTTTTTTTTAATGTGCATGTATGTTTTTCCTGACAGGATGCGATGAGACTGTACTACGTCTGCACGGCTCCTCACTGCGGACACAGATGGACAGAGTAAATGCTGATGAAGAGGTCTGACGTTCTACAATATTTCTGTTCTCAGGAACTAATATTCCTAGCTGCAGCTCCAAGAGACTCTTTTTTTTTAATTCTACCAGTTTGATGTCAAACAGTCGCGATGAGGTTTGTAGACCCTGAACAGAGAGTTAGAAACCACCCTGTGAATATAATGTACCGATTTTTGTTTTTTAACAGTTAAAAAAAATGTTTTTGTAGATTAAAAGAATCATCAGTTGCAACAAAGGTCTCTGAGCATTTATTCAACGGGTAATCCAATACCTTGCGGCCAACACGCCCATACTTTTGGCCGCATGAACCATCAATTGTCGCCTGCAGTTTTCCCCTAGATGTTAGGTTATGCTGTTTTGTTTTTTCTGACGCTCCCGTGACTTTTGAACCAGTCAACCTTGGATCAATTTCAAATTGACGGCTGGATTTTTGCTGTTAACCACATGGAATATTTCGCTTCTATCCCACTTCCCCTATTTTCAAATGTATATTCCAAACCGGTTGTTGTGTAACTAGACTGACTCAGCCAACATGATCATTTGGAGAATACATGTTATTTGCATGAAGGTGTACTTCCCGTGACCACACCTCCTATTTGATAAAGCAGCTGCACCCTCTGCAGCTGGTCACTCATCAAAACCACCAGTTATGGAGCAAACAGGTACGACAAACCACAACACAGCCTTCACTAGTCGTACGTTACAGTCGGTGGTCTTATTGCTGCTAATTACATTTTCCAATGTTTTTTTTAATACTCTTCTGATTGTCTTCAAATTGCCTTCCAGTGAGCATTGTTTCTAGGGCACAGTGGCGAGCAGCAGATCCTAAAGCGAAGGAGAGGCTAAAAAGCTCTGCCCAAAGAGTTATCATTCACCACACTGCCGTGACGAGCTGCAAAGGCCTGGAGGAATGTACGAAGCAGATCCTCAGCATCCAGAGAACCCATATGAAAGAAAGAGGCTTCGATGACATTGGCTATAAGTGAGTAGCTTCGATTTTAGAGTCATTTTTAGCCAGTGTTGTACTCTACCGTATTTGGTTAATTTCTGTTTGTTTATTTAGAGGATATTTAGCCGACTATTTGTGTTTCAGTTTTCTCATTGGAGGCGATGGTACGGTGTTGGAGGGCCGTGGCTGGGGTGTGGTAGGGGCACATACCAGAGGCAACAATCATGACTCACTAGGAATTGCCTTCATGGGCAACTTCAACGGTAAGCAACCAAAGCATGTCATGTGTTTGAGGTAGAGCCCTAAAAGCAGGCGAGGGACCAAAAAAAAGGCTGCACTTTCACTCAGCCGACAGCCCATAATAATAACGCTGCTTCGTTTGATTTCAGACGATGCACCGAGCAGAGAGGCGATGTTGTCGGTGAAACAGCTGCTGCACTCCGGAGTTTCCCAGGGCTTTTTACGCAAAGAGTTTGCTCTGTTTGGACACAGGGATCTGGGACAGACCCAGTGTCCGGGAGAAAAACTTTACGCCGCGCTGCCACAGCTCAGGTGCGCCAAGTAACGATGACCTGCAAAGGTGGATGTTGTTTTCTGTGTCACGCACAACACGTTAACCTTTTAGACTAAACTGAGGCAGTGCCTGTGTTGTCTGACAGGTTTCACATGTTTTCAGCCTCAGAGAGATAAATCTTGCGGTATGAGAACAAACCTTTTTAAAAACTGTCTTAGTGGATTGCACTTGCTATTGGTTGTTTAATGGAACATGCACATGCTGTACAGTACATTTTACATTAGGACTAATTGGCTTGATTTTTTTTTTTTTTTTTTTTTTTTTTTGATTAACATCATTTTAACCATTCTAACATTATGCTGTGGGTCTTTGGAAATAAATCCTAGGTATCACCAATGTTATCGTTAATTGATTTGTTTTTTATTTATTTATAGGAGGCCTTTCTCTCTCTGTTTTCCTTTTTACCTGTTAACCAGTAACTCTGCCACTTGCATTTCCAGGGGGACACATGCCCCTTGAGAAGGTTCATTCAGATAACTGTTACATGCATTTCATATAGGTGTGCTGGTGGTTTTTAGTCGAAGAAAGGGGAAATGGATCCGAAGGGGATTACAGGTGTTGCACAGACAGCGATGCATGCTTTCCGCAGCGTCAGAGACATTCCCGACAAGTGCTCACTTGTGAGGACGGGGATTATGGAAGGAGGCCCCTTCTCAAATTGACAGAAAGAGAGGTTATAATGGTAACAGTTTACATGTGTAGTTCCGGTCGTCATCCCTGATGTGAAGAATACGATCTGTGAAAATTCCCAGCATATTGTACCAGCGTCGGGGAAGTAAACAAGTAGAATTACAGCGTAAGTGGTCCATGAAGAAAAGCACGGCCTGTTGTCAGTGCTGATTATGACTGAGTTGGTCACACATGCAAATAACAATCTGCGGTGGCCTCTGGCCCCCGTGATCGACCTTTCACTGTTTCTGTGGTGACATTGAGAGTTAAAGCTTTTTCAATTCTTTTATTTCTATTTACTGAGCCTGCAGGAAGACAATAAAATGCTGCTTACGTTTGCTGTCTGAACACGCTTGGTTCACCTCGGCAGGGATGAGCTGCCGTTCTGTGGGAAAGCCCCAGGCTTTTTTTTCCCCCCATCAGACATTTTGACATGTCACAGTAGACGCACAGGTGTAAACGGTCAAATGAAACGTAGTCGAATTCCATTTTGCTACTTCAGTTCGGTGGGCCTGGCCTCGTGCAATCCCCAGTGTTGGTTCATTAATCAGCCACTGCTTTTAAGTTGTCATTTTACAGCTTATTTTACAGATTTATTAAGAAATGTTTAGATGCAATAATTATACTAATGGATTTTTTGCTAAAATATTGAATTTCAATCAGATTGTTGCATCGAAACGTGGCCCTAAGAGAAAGTGGTAACAAGTAACAAAAAAAAGAATCAATACGAAGTGTTTTCACATCCATGTTGACATTTGATTTAAATAGCGCAGTAATAACAGGTTTTAGAAACGAGTGTAATCACCTTGCCCTAGTTGCTGCACTCTTACACAACACGCTTCCTTCCATACTCGGTTTTTGTTGAGGCCTATTACCGACAAGATCATTCAGGCTTCCCCTGCTTCTCTCCTTTAATCGGTGTGTGTGTGTTTTTTTATTGCCAGATGATGGTGAAGGAGCGCGGAGAGGGAGATGGAGACGAGGCCGGGCCCGAGGGCAAGGCGCGTGTGAGAGGCTTGAGTTGCATGAGTCACGGAAGTGTTATAATTGAACCTGAGAGTTCACCGATCAGCCACACTGATTGACAGCCGCGCAATCATTTCATCTCGGCACGGTGAGTGTGTGTTTGTGTGCGTGTGTGCGCGTTACCTGCAAATTATTAGTTTGCCTTGTTTAAAAGTATATATTTTTTTTAAATAAGTTGCATTATCTTATTTAGAAACTGCTTCAATATCGTGGGAAACGCATAGTATCTTAATAAAATGAACTATTTAAATGTATTATATTTCTAAATTGAGGATCCAGTCGGGTCAATGCAGTGGATCATGCACCAAATATTCCAAGGTAATCCATTACTTTTTGTGGGTAGCGCGTCCCGCGCGCTGCTGTGATCATGCGCGTTTGTTGTCACGTCGCCTGGCCGGTGCGTCTTTTTTGGCTCGTCGCCCCCCTTTGAATCAGTGCCTCTCCACTCCGCGGGTTCACTGAGTCACTCTCCTCTGAGCGTTAAACAACTTCCAGGACTCTGGGGAGCCTTTAAACTCTGGAGATGGAGGATTTGAAAACTTCGGAGCGATTCTTCCACAAGTCCTCATTCAGCATCAGCAGCCTGTTGTGGAGGCGCGAGGGTCTGAGGAGTGAGGAGCAGGAGTCTGTTTCTCCGTACCAGAAAGCGCGTGGCGCGCATCCAGGGAAACCCAGTCCACGGGAACAGTGTGACAGCCAGGTGGATTGTGAAAAACCCAAACAGTGCTCCGCTGTAGAAACCAAACCAAACGGATTTAAGCCAGAATCCGGAGAAAGTGTCGGAGAAAGCGTCAAATCGGAGAAGCCTCCCTTCAGTTATAACGCGCTCATCATGATGGCGATCCGCCAGAGCCCGGAGCGACGGCTCACACTCAACGGCATCTACGAGTTCATCATGGACAACTTCCCGTACTACAGACAGAACCGGCAGGGCTGGCAAAACTCAATCCGCCACAACCTCAGTCTGAACAAATGCTTCGTCAAGGTCCCGCGTCACTACGACGACCCGGGCAAAGGCAACTACTGGATGCTGGACCCCTGCAGCGAGGACGTCTTCATAGGTGGCACGTCTGGGAAACTCCGGCGCAGGGCCACATCTGGCTCCAGGGCCAAACTAGCGCTGAAACGGGGCGTGGGTCGCCTGGTGTCCCCGGGCTCTGCCGCCGGTGTGACCCTGGCCGCGGCCGGGTCCTTCTACTGGCCGGTGCCGCCGTTCCTGCCCCTGCAGGCACCGGTGCGCACCAGCCTCGGCGCAGGGACCTTTCACCTGGGAGCCCACCCTCGCTTCTCCAGCGGCCACGCCGCCACCTCGGCCATGTCACAGAGGTCCCGGGTGCTCGGCTCTGGTGCCGCAGACGCGGACCGGTTCGTGCAGACGCACCAGGAGATGTCTTACATCGGGGTCAGCTGCGCGCAATCCCGTCGCCACCAGATCGGCGCGGCGGCCTGCGCCGCTTTCTCCTCGTCCATCCCCGCGTGCACGCTGCCGCTCTCGGACCCTTGCTCCTTTAACATGATCTCCAGACAAGCCAGCTACTTCTACTCGCATCAAATCCCGTGTGCCGCAACTTATAGTCCGTGCCAGGATGAGTTCGCAGCCACCAAGACGCCTCCGGGACATTTTTTTGCCAAGGGCGGCCACTCAGACCTCGCTGGATGCTGTAGTGACTTTCATAATTATTGCCCTCAAATCAGCCCGAGCCCTCCTTTGTCTTGGAATATAGAAAAATAGAGACACTATATCCAATATCTAAGATTTTAAATATTACTGTAGAATGAGAAACTAAGGTGATAAATAAAAGGTAGATAATTGCACTCAAGGATTCTGCAGATTAAAAGTTTATAAATGACAAATTACAAATATTCCTTGCTAAGTAAAGTTTTTGTGTTAGGGTGTTTTCAGTAGACTTTTATTATTAAATCTAAACGCGTGTTGGACAATTTGTGTCAAATTAACAAAAATATGCATAAACACAATTTATTAAGGTTTAGTATAGTTTAAAATTAAATGTATTTGGGCATTGGTTATTCAGAGACACGTCAGGGATATGGTCATATTAAATATTTTATGGATGGCCATATGTTTTTGCATGAGTTGGCTGAAACTATAACCCTGTTTTAAAAATACTGTTCACTCATACCGAGGCTGTTCAGTAATTGCTTTTCATGTATAGTGATGATGTTAGCGCGCATGTGTGTTTTAGGCCTAATGTCACAGTCTAAGAAATGATCTGCTTCAAAATACAAAAAAAAAAAAAAAAACATTACATATACCGGTGTATTTGGCGTGCTTTATTTTAGACTGCGTGTTATACAGCCCCTCTTATAACGTTGTCGAGGTACGAGCGAGCTTATAGAAGATGGAATGATTCCTTCAATACATCAAAATACACATAAACATACAATATACAGATATACAGAAATAAACACATGAAATGTGTTTTTTTCTATGTTAAAATTAGAAATTAAACAATAAAAGTAATCTAAATGAGATGAAAAATATTCCGTGTAAGAATATATACAATTAATGTTTCTAAAATACATTGGATTATTTTAATTGGTCCACATGTAATTAAACGATAAATCCTTCTATTTTAATTGTGTTTTCCTTTCACCTCATTAAACCTTTACAGTTGTTAAATGTTTCACTCAAGAGAGTTGAGCCCACACAAGAAACACGGAGAGATTGAGTTATTTGTTGAAAGGAAACTTTTTTTTTTGTCCATGATGTGCAGCTGAAAGCTTCAAAATGCAGACTGTGATGACGATCCCATTGATCCGTCTTGTGTTTCACTGGGCTCTGACATCACTGCCTGTTAAACTTTCCCTCACCTCTACCCGTCGTTTCCCCCCTTAAGATAGAAATTTAAAGGGGAAAAAAATAGATGTGCTGTGGCGATACAGATTATAGAGCAGCTTTCTGGACGGCTGCCTTCACTCAACAAAAGACTCTTTGTACATGCAAAGACCCCAACCCCTCACCTTCTCCAAGCCCAGTCACATCCACAGTCGGTTAAAGCAGACTGCTGGATCAGGTAACTTGACTGTTGGCAAACTCCCGGTCCAGATATACCAAGATAACAATATTTTCATTACTGGCATGAGATATTGTGATCGCAGCCTAGGCAGCATTGGGACAGAGATGTGAATCAACAGGTCCTTGGTGTGAAGTAGAGTTTTCCTGCCTGGAGCAGGGGTAAGAAGATACTGTTTGTTGGTGTAATAAATAACCGACTTCTTTTGACAGCTCTACTAATATCCACAGCGCTATAAATCTGCTGCGTTTCGGAAGAAATCAAAAGATGTTTTCCTCAGAGATTTTGCACACCAAAACACCACAACAGATTTATATCTAAACTGAGGAGCGGGAGTCACACGAGAAGAGAATTAATCACAGTTTCCCTTCATTATTTACATGTTAGATTATTTGTAAATATATCATAATAATAAAATAAAGATGCCCATTTACATGAGCAGGGGGAGACTTTCTGTGTCTCTTTATTGTGGCTTTATTACAGTATAAACAGTGCAAACAGTATAATTGTTTTGTGATTATACTGTTTGAACTGTTTATACTGTAATAAAGCCATACCATTTAAGATAATTGACTCCCTACACATTTATTTAAAATTCTTCTCATTTATACACTGTAAATTTTATTTTATGTTTTATTATGTCAATATGTTTAATGTTATTTGTCATTCATGTCAGTGTGTTACACTGTGGGCCATGAGAAACGATGTCTTGTTCCCTGCATATCCTACGTATGTGGAATGACAATAAAGCTGACTTGACTGGACCTGACTTGATTTTGTCTGTTTTATAAGTTAATACGTTTTTAGGATCTATGTGTTAGAAATAGAATAGCTTTTTGTCAGCAAGTTGTAAATCATTTGGTTTTGGCCTATTTTTTAAAACAGTAATGCTAAGGAGGGTCCTTTTCGTGTCACCGTCTCGCTTTTGTTCATATTATTTGGCCATAATAAATAAATAAAGTGTAAATGAACTCCTTCTCAAGATCACATGATGTTTCCCTTTTGCTTATCTGATCTTTTGGTCCTAGATTCATCCTAATTGGGCATCTGTAATAGTGTTTTCAGATGTGTGCAGCCTCCATTGCATGTACACTCTAATGCCACTCTGAGCTCATTTTACAGGCCCACTGCTCCCCAGTTTAAGATGGAAGTCTTAAACTTCTCTCGGCCGAGCTAGGTGTGCTTCATGGAGATAGGGTATGGCTCTGGAAATCAATCCTCCCACACTTGCCCCACTCAGCAGCACACAGGCGGCCATTATTTGCAGCAAGTGGCTTCCCCAGGTAGATCTGCCACCCTTTGAAATAAGTCGGTGAGTTGTACACCCTGAGGCGTCTGTCTGTCTCTTGCCGGAAAGCCAATCTCTCAATGTCTCGTTTCTGTTGTGAAGATAGTGTAACCTACATCCACATCTCTGAATCTCTCACACACACACTCACACACACTCTGACTTCTACTCGTTCTTGTTGTGGTAAAGGGTAAAACAAAGACGTACCTGTTTTGGGTCTGCGGTATCACCTTGGCTGCCCCATTCACATTATCTTTTCCTTTAAAAATGTCAGTAACACAAGGGGCTCTGGCTGCTATTGTGCACTTACTTAAAATAAAATAATGCATATAGGGTCATGAGAAATAATTACAGTAATGTTCATATCAAACATCAGAAAAATGTGCAATTGCTAGTGATCAGTATGTGTTTATAAGGTATGAATCCCATCACAAAAAAATGGGTTAAAGAGACCCACAGGCCCCAAGTTTGTGTCTGCATAACATATGCATGATTAATTACCATGATTTATAGGATTATATGTTATAGTTTAAACATATTTTGTTAAATACTCTCACTTTAGATAAAAAAAAAAATTGAGTCTGAAAATGAACAATAATCATTGTAACCAAATTCAGTGGCTTGAATTGCAGTGAAGAAAAACCGACGTAAGAGAATAAGTAAGACATTTTAAATGAGAGAGAAAGAGAGAAGCGTAATAACCCGGTTGTTATTCGTGCACCCGAAGGCGCGTTCTCGTTGACCCGGAAGTAGTCCCATCCACGCGTGAATCGTAGTAGATACGAAGCAAGTTCGTGAAGAGAAAAGCAACCACCCGAGAAAACTGTTTTTTATCGATCAGCAGCCATGTAAGTATTGAAAATAATCGCTCATTGTTGGGGAAAGTGCTCCGTCTCAGTCCCAAAAACTGAACTTAGAGCCGTTTTAGCCAGCGACTGCAAAGAAAATCAGGGTAGCGTCAGCATTGCTAGCGATTAGCCGGTTACCTACTGTTGATAAATCCTTTGTGTGTTGCTCAGTTTCATGTTTGATACGTTTCGCCGCCAACGAAACAACAATAATAACAGGCACAGCATCGTGCGTCATTGTAAGATTGCAGCGGTGGAAGGTTTTAAAGTCGAAAGTCAGAAGTCACACAATGGCACCTCTACATGCTAGTTAGCCTGGTGCTAGCATCACGTATTAGCTAGTTCTACATGAAAGAGATAATAATCCTGTGCGATCATTCTTTTTCTCAAGTCTATGAATCTTTTAGAAAGCTGTTTGTATGCAGGCACATAATAATTATGTTGTAGTCACAGTCAATACAATGTGATTCGAAGGAAACCAACTTAATGGTAGGTAAGGCCATGATTAAAAATAGCAATTATTAAAATCTACTGTCCTTTCACATACTTCATTATAAGGAAACATGTAAGCTGAGTGGAAAAAGTGAAGACTTACACAATAGTGTGATTACTTTATTGATAAGTGTTTGTTGAATCTATGAATTGATGTTGGTGAAAAATTGGCCTGTGTCCTTAAAATATTAATAACTAGTAGACGTAATGTAATACTGATAATGTTCCTGCCAACATCCTGCTCCAGTCTCAATGATTAATATCCTGTGTGTCTGTCTATGTTTTTTTTATCAGGAGTTTGTTAACAAAGCCCAAGTCAGAGATGACTCCAGAGGAGCTCCAGAAACGAGAGGAGGAGGAGTTCAACACCGGCCCCCTGTCCGTGCTCACCCAGTCAGTCAAAAACAACACACAGGTCCTCATCAACTGTCGCAACAACAAGAAGCTGCTCGGGAGAGTCAAGGCTTTCGACAGGTACACAGTCCCTAGTATCTGATCGATACATCTAAATGATTTATTTTTTGTTCATATAGAATACTGTAGAATGTTTCTTGGTGTTGATGTCCTCTGTGTGCTTACTTTTCTCTTCTTCTTTTTTTGCCTGCTCTGATATTGTAGTCATGATCCATTATGCAAACACCGTATAGTAGGAAAACATGGTCCACATGCGAAACTAAATATTTAAGTTTCTCATAAGAGCAGAAACCGTCTTAAATCCTCAATGTGCATTTCTAGTATCACATTTTCACCCCATCTTAGCAGTATATTTTAATGTCTTGAATCCTCCCTGTCATTGCAGGCACTGCAACATGGTCTTGGAGAATGTGAAGGAGATGTGGACGGAAGTTCCCAAGAGCGGGAAGGGAAAGAAGAAGTCTAAGCCTGTGAATAAGGACCGCTACATTTCTAAAATGTTCCTCAGGGGCGACTCCGTCATCATCGTGCTGAGAAATCCTCTGATCACAGGGAAATGAACTGCTCACAGGCTCCCAGCCGAAACCGTCTGTGAGAACCATTTTCTTTTTCTCTTTTCTTTAGAAGGCAATGGACTGTCATCGATGTTCAATTTTCTTTTTGGTTTGTTTGAGTTTTGTTGTTGAATCACTGCATTCACAGTTGAGACAGAATTATATTGTCAACTTAATGATCTGAGAGTGGATTAGGGACATTAGTTGGCCCATTTTGCTTTGTCCACAAATGTCTGCCTTTTTCATTTTAATAATAAAAATGATGAATAGATCCAAGAGTTGCGCAGGTATTCACTCATTTGTCCCTGTTTTGAAACCACGGTTTAAAACAAAATTGATATTAACAGATTCAAGTCTACCATGTTAATATTATATACAAACTTCATCTGATGTCTAATTGAAAGCGTTGGCCGGATATTTATTTTTCTCTGGTGATTTTGCCTCCCTCCCCTGCTGTCACCCTTTGATTCTCCCTCGACAGCATCTAATGTGTCGGGCTTGATTTCAGTCATCAGCGCTCAATATGTGACAAACTGCCGTTTAAAGGACCTCTGCATTATTGATGAGACCAGATGTGCTGACTGTCACTTCACACCCTCGCCTCCCGCTCCATTTTCAGGCTGTTCCTGTTTGCCGCGTGGCCCCTCCTGACCACTTTGTTAATTGTCTTAATAGCTCAACAGCTAGTCTCGCCTTACCTCTGTCTTACATTTGGGCACCTAACCTCCGCTCTCAGATTTAGCATTCTGATGCACAGGATTTAACTCCTACGTACCATTGTTATGGAAAACCGACTCCTAGAATGTGTTTTTATATCATTTCTGCTTATTTTTTGCCTTATTTGACTAAATCCCCTTAAAGTGTGTCTCCTAGTTTATTATTTCTAAGAGCCCAAACTCTTCCTCATGCAGACAATGAAAATACCCAATAATTTTGCTATGTAATTTTACTCTAAACCAAGAAACAAAAAATATTTCAAACCAAACTAATACAGGAATTAAAATGTGCAGTAATGTTACTATTTGTAGGGTCACATGTAAAATGCTCTTACCACAATTGTGTGTGTATAAAGCTGGACAATTTTCTTTTCTTTCTTTTGCCAAACGTTACCCCTTCATTGGGTGTTTTGATTCTGATGGAGGGGAGCACGGCTTTACAATTGTGTCTCCTGCTTGTCTTACTGTTTGGCACTGGGGTTAGATCGTGCAGCCTTATTCCGCTCAGTAACCCCAATTTCTGACCTCTGGACCCCCACATAATAAACTCAGCCCTGTGCCCCATCCTTTTCATTGTTGTATGGGACAAGTCCTCAGTACTGTTGGAAATGAGCTCTGAGGTGTTGTTGAGGTTGTAGCTGGTGAATCACACCCCAGACCTTCTTCTCTGCCTCAGCTGCACCACCCTGGGACAAAGTGCTGGAGATAGATGCCTGAGATAAAGTAAACTTGGTCCGGTATCACGGTGTCACCCCAGAGACCCCTGGAGGCTTCCCTCTCCCTACAGGTTTCACAGGGGGCAGGAAGGCAGATGTTTTATTCAGTAGGAAGGCGATAAGAGGGGGGAAGTGTGATTATGATAGCGATCGGTCACGCATCGATACTCGAGCCCCCTTGGAACGCGACACCCCGCAGCGCATCGACCCGGGGCCCGGTAACCGGAGCCGCCGCAGTTTGTTTCCAAGCAGAGCCGCGACCCGTCCGGGGAGGGGAGGGGGGGCGCTCTGAGCCGGTCCGGATGGACGGAGAGGAGATGTTGTCCGCTCTGTGAAAACAGAAACGCTGCCTCCACTCATCTGTCTTTAAAGTGTGAACTACAGGAGCCGAGATGACACGTTCACTGGCAGGCAAAACAATGTATGACCCTGTTCCTGTTTACCAACAAACACCGCTGTAGGGGGACAGACAGAGGGCCAATACCAGCAAAGGTTTTTTAAATATTATTTTCATATTTTACGGTGGGCTAATACTGCATGATGAGTTTTATAATGAGATCATTTTGAAAAATAATTCTATTTTTAAAACTTCATCCCTTTTTTATTTGCCTGAAAACAGCCACGTATCTAAAATCAGGTCATGTCCAATAATCCAATAATGGAAGAATGTAAACTTCCTGTGAAGTCATGTAAAGACCCAAATCATACCTCAATGACCAATATGCCAAAATGAAGTCACGAGGTCTGGATGTAGATTTCAATAGCTTTAATTATTTGATTTGACGTCTTCATTAGGAAAGATGGCATCAATCAGGTCCGAGAAATGTTCCTCTGCAGCAGGTCTGTGATAAAGTATAGTTGTATTGCCATCTAGTGTATTATGAATGTAATGCACCTGGTTTCTCAAAAGACACCATGCTTTGGTTGGCAATTTTACCTCATTTTAATACAACAGCAGATTATCGTACAGATTACCCAGAACTCTACAAATACGTTTACTGGGTCGTAATCAAAGCGTAATCAAATATTTTCTATTGAATGCAAGTGGTTGTTTCATTTAAATATGTATCGTATAGTTTTATCATAATCACATGTGTCTTTCTCATCATGTGTAGTGCAAACATTAAAATAAATTATATATAAAAAAAAAACACTTTGGTTCACTAGTCTCTAATTCAAGGACAAGTCATTTGGACTCTTTCTAAAATCCCACTGCTGCCCTTTGCTTAAGCTGGCCTCCAGCCCAGAGCTCTTAGTGAACAGTTGTGTCTACATTTGAGCCTCCTCTAGTCACATTCCTGCACTGTCAAAACCAAGAGATGGAATGAGAGTTAAAATACTTTGCACATTCTCCATATGCCGTTTATCTCTTTGAAAACACTCTGGTTTAATTATTACTGAATTTCAGCCTACAGAGCCAGACTGACACCTTTTTTTTTTTACCTTTAAGCTCAGTTATATAATTCTCTTTCCTTGCCTGCTATTCAACTAACAGAGGAGGCCAAGGCTTTCAGACGCTGCCTCAGGACTGTATGCTTCAACAAGTTCTGGACCCTCCAACGTAACATGTAGTAGATGTGCAGTCTGTTTATATAATAGCTCCTCTACAAGCTCACAGGCAATGAGAGATACGCACAAGTGTAATTCTGGCTGGCTGACCAAACACATCCCCTTTGTCAAAATCTTGTTGCCCTGTGTTTCTTTGGATGTGTGTCTTCCCTTTTTTTTTTTCTTTTTTTCAGTTTCTTCATCGCACACATCTCCCATTTAGTTCAGACCTGTGACAGAACCTCTGAGCACCTGCTGCAGCACACTTTCCTTCTACCCAAAGGGTCTTCTGTCAACGAAGTTAACCCACTGACGTCAATCTTTGCAAATAAAGTTGTGGTGGGTGCAGTGCAGGAGAAACCTACAATTACTACATGACTGTTTCAACCTCTTTTTTTTGCAGCTTCTGGGAACAGCAGCAACATTTGAGAATGCAAATCACACCAATGCCTCCACACGTGGTGAGGCACATGCTCAAACGAGAGCTGGTGTTAATGTGTGCAAAAGAGAGAAAATGAATAACTGTTGGCATGACAGTTTGAGTAGACAGCAGAGTTAACAGGGGACACACGGCTAAAAAAAACCCACCAGACGAACAGTTGCTCTGAGCAGTCGGCTTGTGTGTCTTCAGAGTGTGTGTGTGTGTGTGTAGTGAGATTGAAGGCATATTGGCTTTCTGGATGTTTACACATGCCACACAGGCGTAATGCATTCCATTCTCATCCTCTGATCCACTTCTGTTCCCATTAGGAAGAAGAAGTGCTTTTACTGTGTACACTATCTCATTGTTGAAAACGGGGCCATGTATACTTCTTTTTTTCCATTCATTGATCACGGACTTAAAATATCTTACCTCAGCATACCACCCATGATCATTGAAAGACTGATACACCTCAGTCCATTTGCTTCTACAGTGGGTAGAGGTACTTCTAAAATGACTGATGGGATATGAATAAATTCCGAAACATGATTGCAGTTATTTTATTTTATTTTTCTAATCTTGGATTTGTCTGGTGAGATATAGCATCAAAAGTTACTGAAATAAGACCACGTGAAAGGTTTAGAAGCAGCTGTTTATAACTCAAGAGACATGACACACTGATCGCTGTGACGTCAGCGGTGAACACACTATAATCTTTAACAAGGAGTCACAGATTCAAGTCTTCTTATAGTGTCAGTTGTTTCAAATCCCGAGTATTCATTTATGCTGTGGAATACATGTGTTGGAGAAGAGCAATGGAGATATAACGAAGCATACAATTGAAATATTGATATCAAGTATCCTACTTTTGTTTAGTACACAGCTTATATCCACTACTGAATAAGAGTTATTAACTACATTATATATTATTGCACCATATTTTATAAGCTGCATTTATTTAAAAATTGTTTTTTCAAGTGTAGTATATTATATACCTTTAAATGGAGTGGAGTCAAAACTATCATTTATTAAGGAGTTCTTATGAAGGTACAGTACCGAACACCGTCTCACGCTCGTTTGTTTTACGAGCCGGCCGTGAACGCAGCACCGGATCACAGCCTGCTTGGCGGGGCTCGAACCGACAGACGGACCGACCCACAGAGAGAGAGAGGGGAGGGTGGTCCGGCGCAAACACGCGACTCTAACCGGCACCTACCGAGCCGTGACCCTTGTTAAAAAGTGTGCGGAGGAGAGTTCTGGTCCCACCGCGTCTCCAGCTCTATACACCCCGCAGCGGGTGAGTGATTGGAGTTGACAATCCCGCTCCACTCACGTATCTCCTCCCCCTCCTCCCCCCCTCCTCCTCCTCTCCCGCTCCACACAACCAGGAAATCGCCGAGGTGTGCTCCTTCATGCTGCTGGCCGCCCCGTCCGCGGCTCTACATGCGCCTTTCTCTCGCCCATTATCCCTTTTCGCCTCCCCTTTTTTATATATATATTTTTATATTACTCGGCTCGTGTGACTCTTGACGCCGGACCTCAGCTCTGAAGTCAGGCCAAGTTCCCGACGAGGAGAGGATCTCCACTCTGGCCGAACAATGAGGTGAGTAAAGCGGCTCAAATCCCTTCACCTTCACCGTGTTTCCAGGCGAAGTTCGCTCAGTTTTCGCCCTCCGGTTGTTCACCGATCACCGGGAAACCTTTCCTGGTTGTGTGGTTGTCTCCTCGCATGTAACCGACACACTACAATCGCGTTTCCCAACCCTAGAAATCACTCCGAGCTGCTGTGGTGTTTGAACTGCGGGACACCCACGATACTTTATTGCACCAACAACTTAATCTGATTTTTCTTTGTGTTGTTGTGTGTCCTTATACACAACTAGATCATTTCTGTATTAAAAAAAGAAAAAAAAGTAGACTATGTAAAAGGACTGTGCGTTCTTATCGAAAGCCCGGTCCTACCTGTTCAAATGCGTTTGCCTCTATGGTAAAACAAAAAAAAGCAGACATCCACAAGTTGTGGTAGTTGAGCAGATCAGATGACAACAACCTACTTGTGTGCATGTGTGTGTGTTGCAAAACGCTTTTGTGTTGCAGCTTTGGCTGCAGCAGCTCAGTGTTGCTGTGCATGTGCCTCAGTGAGTCCACCCTGCAAAACGGCGTGTTTATATCAAAGATCGGGGAGAGTTGTTGTGTTGTCATGTCATACACATCAGACGTGTGTGCGGTCCTCTCCCCAATGAGAGTGCAGATATTTGCACTGGAGGAAAAGAAGAAGTAGAAGAAGCTCATGTCTATGAATTCCACATCCTGTCACAGCCTGTGCAGTTGGCAATTACATGCTTTGAAGCCATGGCTCTCATCTCCTCTCTCCTTCCCCTATTTTAACAGTGGAGCACTCCACTCCTCTCAGACACACGACTTTGGCTTTTAAAATATCTTTTTAAATAAAGTTTAGCTCTGGCCCGGGAGGTGCAGCAGGCCGCGGCGGTGCGGGGCCGATAACCTGTGTGACGAGTTCCTTATCTGGAAGCCGATTGCGTTGCCCTTTCTGTAACAATATATCTCGACTCAGGCACATGGGCTGATCTCAACTTTGTGTTTGTGTTTCACATATTTCTGCCTGGTAACTTTGACTACAGCGTTTGAGCAGCACCAGGCTTCCTGAAATCCTGGCCACAGACACGGTGGTGCATTCAACTTTACCCTCCTAATGAGGTCACTCATCAAGTTAATGCAATAATCAGTATAATCTGCTGTGACGACACACTTTGCGTTATGCGAAGGCACTTTGATTTGGATTATGGCTGGTAGAGGCCGAGGAATGTTATGTTTGTTGTTGTGTAGTTTGTCAGTCGCACAGTTTGTGTACAATACACTGTCCTGCCCTTGTGGGGTTGCCTACAACTATCGTTCGCGGCCTTATTGTCCTGTTGCTCTGCTGCATTCACAAAGCACTTCCTCATCCACAAACCTTGGCAGTCAATCGGCTGCACCTAACCAAACAATGTGAACATCAACGCGTAGAGCGCGTGTGTGCGCCTGTCTGTGTTCAGATTTCGTCACGCCCCCACAGTGGCACTTCCTCACAGTTGCTGTGTAGCGTCGGCACTGATGATTGCTGTTGTTGGTCCGAATGGACGTTGCCTCTGCCAAACGCTTCCCGTCACCTCGTGTAATCGCTGGAGAGTGGAATGCAGCGCCACTCAGGTTCATTGTCATCTCTCCCCCGAGGAATGTAAATGTTGACACAGAAGCGCAGTCAGGTGGTCAAAAGTTCAGCACTTTGACCCAGTTTCACAAAATGGTGCGGCAAAGCACCAGAACTTTTAAGCTTTAGAATTTCCCGCTCAGCGGTCATTGCCGCCGACCACTCTCAGGCGCACATCTGCTGGTTTGTGTCTTCGGGTGACGAGACGCACAGAGAGCATCCGTCTGATTCACTGCCGTTGTTGTCGTCGTCAGAGAGGTGACTCCCGTCTCCCGCTGTGACTCACTGACTGGGTCTCTGTGATTAAGAGGTCCAGCATCAAAACACACACACCCGCACACGCACACGCACACGCACACGCACACACACACACAGGTGTAATGCAACTGCATAACACACGGTTTTCACTGTGTTCACTGTGCACCGTCTGCCTGGAAGCCACCATACACTCTCGCGTGAACTTGTTATTGATTAGCCATAAAAGCCGGGGTGTGACCCCCCCCCGCTCTCCTTTGTGTCTGAGCTCCAGCTTTTTTTTCTGATGGTGAACTTTGTCACATCTACTTCCTCAAATGTTCTACTCCTTGACCTCACGTCCCAGAGCAGAGCAGTTTGCCATTATTTGTGGAATTTTGCATTAGATCCATAAAAGGATAGCAATATGACACTCGTGGGTGTGTGGATAGTTGCACTTTCACGCAGGGGTTGTTGTGTAATGCTCATAACATTCTGTGTCTGGATGCTCATCCTTCGTGTCGCCACTTGTTTCTCCTAAACCATTGCACATTTTTGAAGTCTGGTATCAGTGGTCGGAGCCAAGTAGACTTTCAGCTCGTCCTCCATCGCTGTTGTCTCTAAATATGTTCTCAAAATATCAAGCGAATAAACGCTTGTGTAGTCTATGATCTGTTCAGTCTGTACTTGAATGCAGATATTTGATAAGAGCTTCGTGTGTGTCACTGTGTGTGCAGACTGAGTCCACTTTCAGACCATCCACTTTCTGCATGCCTCAAATTAATATGTGTTTTATTGTTGCCCTTTTCTTTTGTATTTTCAACCAAACCCTTCCCAACATCCACACAAACCCCCACACACCAGGAGCCATAACAATTTGGTGTGCGTGGTGTGTGCCTGCGGGAACCCTTATCGGTAATGGATTAAGAGAAATGGCTTTATTTCATGCACCATAAAGAGTTGCATGTTAATATGCACTTCAGGAGAATTGCGGTGCAGTTGGTGTGACACTGTGTGTCCAAATGATCACTCCGCATGCTCCATTACTGAAATGGCCCTGCCTGGTGAGTGTGTCTCCCACAACATCCAATCACTGCTGCCCCCCTCCCCTGAAACAATTACACCCCTCTAGGTCCTCCCACCGCTCATACTCATAAATAGGCCATTATGCCCGCCTGCCTCTTGGATTAGACGCTTTGCTACAGGAGTTGCTCAACATACAAAACCTTCTATTGTCTACTTGGGGACAAATCCAGTTTTAACGTTAGTGGCCAATGTTTTCCCTCTTTTGCCTCCAGGTTGTTGTATTTCTTTTTTCTGTAAAGTGTTCTTTTTTTTCTTTCTTGATCATTTTTAAACATAACTTTTACCCTAAGTATTACACAGGATATGTCTTAACCCATATTAGCGGAAGGGCTCTTTGGTCACAGGAAGTTAAGTCAGAAACTGTCTCTATTTATGTGAGTATATATCCTTGTGGTCTGAGAGATGTTCTAACCCTGCATTTCCCCTGCATTCTTTATTTAGATCAAGCAATTAATCAAATAATCAACAGCATTGATCACAATCCATTCAAGAGACACATCTGTCCAGTCACCGTAGGGCTTAGAAGAGCAATACACTAAGATTTCCTGACTTCACAACCTGTGTAGCTGTGTGGAAAGCATGTCAATATTTTTCTGTCCATTGTTCTGATGCTATTTTGGAATCATCTGGAAAATGGCAGATGATGTCATTCCCAACCAGCGGAAATGGCAACAGTGGAACATAATTCATATAAATGTATGTCCATTTAGGGTTTTTGTAATTTACCTTGATGGACTTCTTTCTGGTAAAGATCACCGCAATCATCAGTGTGAAATGGAGCGGAGCTCCACACACAGTGGACGAAATGAAATTACAAGCACATCTGCAGCCCCTGTGGTCTTTTCAGCAGTGACATCATCGCAGCTGATGGAGAGCCTGGCTCCGACATCCGAGTGAAACCCAAGCCGGTTGTGGGGCAGGAGTGCTGTCATGAAGCATGTACATTGTGTGGTCAGCACTACGAACAGGCGCACAGATACATCTTGCTCGTCGGTTGGTGGGGGGTCCTCTGCTTAATGGAGCATAATGGAAGGCAGGGGAGTATAAAAAAAACTCTTTTACGCTGTTAGCCATCTTAAAACATCCGAGGTGTCCAGGCCCTCAGATCTTCGCTTCAATGAGCCGGGATGACGGCTACGGCTGATACACAAAACGTCTGTATGAGATAAAACAGGATTCAAGAAAACCCAGTAAAAGCTTTTTTCCTGGCCTGCTGTTCTACTGCAGTTTCCACACATTCTCATTAGGCCCCACTTATACTGTGGGTCGTAAAGAACCAGTTTGACCCGGTGCAGACCAAAGGTTCACCACTGAACGGAGAAAGAGCAGCTTGAAGAGAAGAACCTGTTTGGACCTTCTTTGTTGAGGACTGAGGCATTTTCTGCATGGGCGATGTTTTTTTTTTTCATGAATAGCACTCCGCGTAATAAAGCATCCTTGTATTTATCTTTTCCGACCATTTGGATTCTGGGCAACAGTCTGGTCTATGTGATTAATACACGTTTTGGTACATGTCATCTACTTTGTGTGTTATTTTTATTCTGCCAGTTGTTCCACTGATGGCTTTGGCTTAGTGTTGTTGTCGTACTGTAGGCAGGATTTTAAAAAGAGGCGACACACTGTAGGGAGCCAGCCAAAAATGAGTCAATGGGAGGATTACCTAAGTAGCCACTATCTCCAAAGCTGACTAATGTAAGGTCAAGGTCCCTGTTTCATTAAGAAGCTGGAAATGCCTTCTCCGTCTCTTCCTTTTCTCTACCTCGTCTTTGCTGAGCTTTGGGTTCACGGTTGAATGAAAAACACATTTCTTCAGTGCAAAAGGAAAGTGGAGTGTGCGAGTTGAGAGCTTTTCTCTCAGTAAGTCGTTCCTCACCGCCTGCTTCCTCCTCGGCCCCAGTCGAGGAGGATGTGCTCCAACCTGTAAAAGGAATTGAGCTCAGCGAGGAGGACAGAGGTGAGATGGTTCCAAATATGGGCATTGAGCGTGTCAGTTGTTTCCCCCCCTGGGCCCC
>JAFBJU010000338.1:0-71309 GCA_016785305.1 Colistium nudipinnis | reverse complement strand
CACACACACACACACACACACACACACACACACACACACACACTCTTTAAGACAAAACCACCCTCCGCTGGAAGGAATTCACCCCTCTTGATGTGGTCAACAACAAAATCAAAGTTTCTCCATTCAACTTTTCCACAACGCTCAATAAAATGATGCCGGGCAAAGGATGAGTCAGGGCTCCAAAAATGCTGAGGGCTTTTTTTCTTTTTTTTTTTGCTGAAGGAGTTTCAGCTGGAGGTGTCTCACTCTATACAGACACACGCAATGAGAAAAGAAGAAGAGTTTAAGAATAGCTTAGATAGCCTAGATGTTTCTGTGGGGCTGACTCATGCGGAGGCAGAAAGCAGTAGCCTACAGCAAGAGTGTGTGTGTTTGTGTGCGTGCGTGTATGTGTGACTGTTTCAAATTGCATGCTCGGACCTGTGACGAGGAACAGGCATGAGGAAAAGGACAAAGAAAGAGGTAGTGATGAGGCAATGGAAATGTAGCAAAGATCTACTTTATCAGAAGGTGTTTCAGTTTATATTTAACTAACGTGGCTCCATGGTTGTAGGAACAAGATTATTTTATTACATAGAACAATTTACTCCATCATCTCATGCTTATTTGACTTTGTCGAGCCTTTAAAGCCATGTGAACAAACTAAAGTAATTCAAAAAACACTACTAATACTTTAGAATTCACTAATCTGTTAATGCATTAAAACCAGGTCACCATCCACCTTGTATTTAAAGAAAATAATCTGCAAGTAAAGCTTAGCGATGTTGCATGCGTAAAAAAAACATTGTACTTGAGAGCTGTTTTGTTTTGTGCCCCAAATCCACTCGATTTGTACACAAATGGCAAGAAACCGTTGCACAAGTAGACAAGTAGACAAGTAGACAAGTACACATAAAAAAAAAAAAGAAGACAAAACTCCAGTATTGCAGCAGCATCTGAGTGATTTAAAAAAAAAAAAAAAAAAAAAAAGGTTCTTGACCAAGAACTGAGCCATAACATGTATTGCAGCAGCATCTGAGTGATTTAAAAAAAAAAAAAAAAAAAAAAAAGGTTCTTGACCAAGAACTGAGCCATAACATTTGGCTCTCCTCAAAGAACTGTAATTATAATCTTAAGCCACATATTAACATTTATGGGGCAATAGTCTCTTACCGGGAATTGTACTGCAGTGTCAAGTTTATTGTGCGCCTGCCTCATTGACATGAATAACATGTATGTGGTTGGGTTGTCAGCTGAACATATGGCTGTGGGCCATTTCCATGATCGGAGGTGGTTTGAGGGCAGCGTGCTGTCAGATGAGCAGACTGTTGTCCGAATCAGCATCCAAGGTCAAATCTTTTACCCCATCGTCACCTTTGTTCTGTGTTTGTGATGAGGCAGCTTTATACCAACAAGCTTTTTTTTTTTTTTTACATTTTCTTTTCCTCTGTTTATTCTATAAACCTTCACAACCGAGAAGCTTCCATTTAGAAAAAAAACAAATAAAATAATTCAGCATCTCTTTAAAAAATAAAATAAAAATAAATTTCCATGCTGCACATATTTGACTGTGCAGCCGGGGTTGCAGGGCTTTGTTTACAGAGGGGCCATTCCCATACCGGCACATGCTGAGTTTTTCCAGTCTGCCTCTTCACAAATACAGTAACGCTTCCTCTACTCACTTCAGTGTGCGGTTGTGTGTCTCAAGGATTGTGACTTTCCCAGCTGGGTCTCAGTTCAGCCACTATGGTTTCACTCTTGACTTAGGAGTTGCACAATGAATATTAGAAAAAGATAAACAACAATAAATTACACATTAAACAACCTTTTATACAAAATCATACATACAAATCATTATGTGTGGGGGGTGTGGGGGGGTGGGGGGGGGAGGGTTTGGTCACACACAGCCACTATTCAGTAACTTAATGTCGATCCCTGGCTGGGTCTGATGTCATCGTTTGTCTGCAGGGAAACAGTAAAATCAGCAATGAATAACTTTGCTCCTTTCAGGTGCAGCACAGCCAACAAAGGTTTACTAATGTGTGACACCTGTTTCTTATCTCGGGGTTTATACATTTTTGTATTTGCTTTGTCAGATGTTATGCACGGGGGACTCCTGCAGGTTTTCCGTATACCGTGCACCCCGTTTTCCAAAAGACCAATACTCCCGATTCCTCAAGGCAAGATTAACTCAAAGCCTGAACGTCATTAAAAATACGATAGTTGGCTATTGTTGCAAGGGCAAAAAACCCCCCCAAAAAACACTTTTAATATAGTTGGCATTATAAAGTCTAGGACGAGGTAAAAGCCGCATGAATAACAAGGGACAGCGAGCCAGAGTCGAGTGGTTTTACTCTACTTAGTGTCTAGACAACGCTATGCGACTTCAGTCTGCCCCAGGGACAGACGGCTGCGTTTCACGGTTGTCATTGTGTCTCACAATTCCAAATATGAACGCACAATTATTATCAATGTGGATTTAATCGGTGCTCAGTGATTTCTTTAGCTCAAAGATCTTCTTATCACCACAAGCTTTACACATGTAGTGGTGGTTTTATGATTTATACATCTCTGGCTGCATGATCCCCAGAGATCTGTGCAGATCTTATCCTTTGGGTAGATGGTTTGATTGGGACACGGAGGCAGCTGAGAGTGGCAGAGGAGCCGTGGTGGGAGGGTCAGGTCGGAAGGAGAGGGAGGAGACGAGCCACCGGGCCTGACTGGACTTGCCAGCGTATTTGGGGGAAAAGCTTTTTGAGAGCACGGCCTTATACAGACATTTCCAAGAGAACGTGTGCCCCAGCCGCCGCACTGCAGCTTCCTGTTAACTCCTCCTCGACCACAGCACAGCCTCTGGGGTCCGAGTTGAAGCAGCGCCTCTAAGTTTAAACGCAGTTTTTATACATCATGCTGACTAGGTGGTTCTCGTGTCCCGAAAGCGTCACGGTGGTTTGGCCTGAGGTATTTTTAAAGGTTGGTGATTCAAATCCCTTCCAGAGCATCAGCCGGTGACCTATTTCTGCCTCTTAAGTCAACCGGTCACTTGGTTCACGCAGCTATCACACCTCACCGGTGGTCATCTCCCGGAGGAATGGCAGGATCGGATTGTTTATGGCCACGCCTGCCTTTGTTTATTCCAGCGCTGCAGCGCTGTGCAGGCAGAACCCAGCCTGGAGTCCTCAGCGTCGGGGGGGGTGGGCCGTTCCCAGTGGGTCGGGTGAACACGCGCGTTGGTAGGTCGACAGGTGTGCTTCCGCGTGCGAGTCACCCCTCCGTGCGCCACATGCTTTAAGATTTTCGTTGTGTCCGTAGTTCCATCAATAATGCATCCGCTCACTCTCGGCCACTCACTCCCGGGCCCACGCTTTCTCCGCCATTAAATATGCATCCATTTCCCAGTCCGGAGCCTCTGTCCCCTCCCAGTTCCCAGAAGCCCTCGCTGGCCCCCTGCGCATCAGTGGCGCGCTTCATGCAGAGGAGATCAGAGCGCGCTGCAGCACGGTGTGTGCTGCAGAATTGTTGGTTTTCAAAAGACCAATCCTCCTGGTAAAAATACGTTCTCCATTTCAAATTGAAACTACACAATAAGTTTAAAATCACTTTCCTGATGGTCACAGATATTAATATCATTCCACCACGTTAATATGTGGGCACATAGCAGGGACATATGGTATGTTTATTATTTATTTGTTAGACTTGAAGTTATATATTTTTTGTATCGGCATTCATGAGCAAGCAATATAGGTGGGCGTGAGTTATAAATACACTGAAGCGATAAGATAAGTAGTTATAAAATAAATAATGTCGACATAATATTTATTTATACTAAGTGGGACCATTTACATTTGAAAAAAACTTGAGTTCTATTTGGAGGATAGTAAACATATAATGGCAATCAGTAAACATATCTTTGCCATTTTTCGAACCACATTTTGGTAGATGAGATATACAGATGTACATCTGCAACAAGTGAACACCCGCTGCATACCGGCCCGACCAGTTTCGCAGTCTACCTCTATTTATGATCATACATTGAGCTCCCTGTTTACAACAGACATACTACATACACCATCGGGAACTTCAGATATTTAAATAAAATACCATCGACCCAGGTCCTTCCTCAACAACTTTCTTCCCAAGCTTTACCACAATTTGTTTTATTGATTTCTGCTTATATTAGAAGTCGTTTCTCACTCGGCCACATTGAGCCAGTCTAAACATTGTCTAGAATTAGATTCTGACTCATTCCAGGTCTCTGAAATGATAGCTTTTTCTGCCTGAAAGTATTGCTCGTGAAGTGTGTCGGGAGTGAAGTGAAAAAAGAGAAATATATATACATAATAGCAGAAAGACATCTTCAAGCTAAGCTGATGTGCCAAATGGCACAGAGGAGGGAAAGTTACTGTGATCAACGCGGGCAAACATTCACCACGGGCACAATTACGAGACGTGCCAAAAGAAACAATCACGGGAAGGTGCTTGAAGTTTATATAATCTTTTTTTTTTTTCTCTGTGACTGACACCAAACACAAGCTATGGGGACGGGTTGTGAAACTGTAATCCACTCTCTGTGACACATACCAGCTCAGCGTGTGCACCAGGAATATTCAAACAGGTCGGAGGTCAAAGTCGAGCCGCCCTCCCTCCTCTCCACAACTAATCATTCATCAAATCACATTTCCTGGTTATTCTCTCCTTTCTTTGACATTGGTGTTAAAGTCTGATGGAAGGCAACAATAGAGCGGCCTGTTAACATTCCCTTCGTTTGAATGTCATCAGCCCGTAGGAAACTCTACGTTTGCATCATTGTTGAGGCCGATGCAGGCCTTATTAGGCAGTGCTGGCAGCAGGAAGTAGGTTGTGGCTTTGGTGTTGTGTCACAGGAAGGAGCGGATTGTATCATGGGCAGGACAGATGGAGGGAGAGGGAAGAGATGGATTAGGGGACTATAGGGAGAGAGGGGGGCAAATAGTAAAAAAAAAAGAAAATGTGTTCTTCTGTATCCTCCTTTAACCCACTGTACTCACCACTATTTATTCTGCATTCATATCTTTTTCTGTAGTAGGCGGGGCCTCCTGCACATGTCAATGGACTTTATCTTTTTATATGTATCGTCAGTAAAGCCAGAATATGGAAAAACTGTATAGAGTGGAAATTGTATAGATAAATGACCAGCATGACCACCAAACGTCTTTGCGGATGTTCCAAATTTGTACATGCCAGTGAAGTGAAGTGAGTGAATGTTTTTGTGTGTTAAGTGTTTGACGGGACACTCGGTGCACGCATTCCTGAATGCGTGCTAACTCGTGTGCCTGCCTCCGAGGAAATATAAATAAGTGTTTTGTGAGTTATCTGGAAGCACTTGTGGCAGTTTTGTGTGTGTGTGCCTGTGCGTGTGCGTGTGTGTGTGCGTGTGTGTGTTTTTTTTCCTGACAAACTGCGTGGAGGTGGGAGGCCGATGAAGAGCAGGTGGAAGGTTCCAGGGCCTCGCCTCTTCGGTGGAGTTTGCCACAACTTCCTGTCTTTGTCGGCCCCCCCATTGTCCTCTCGCATGCCATTTTGCTTGGGATCAAGCTAATCTTTTGGAATCAGTTTCTCTTGGTTTTTCACCTCAACCTGTTGCATATGGGTCAAAAACATGGTGGGCCCTTTTGTTTTTGCTTTTTTTCCTATCCTACTACTTAGTTACTCTTAACTTGCTCTGTGCACAGATGGTAAACGCTTCATTCACTACAATGCGTATCTTTTATCTGTTATGCGGCTGTATGCGTGACAGTGTGGGTTAGACGAGGCCGGGTTAGTCTGGAAGCACGGGCTCTCATCTCTGAAATGTTCTGTGTATAATGGAGTGTTTTTGGTTTTTGTTTGTTCATCCGGTGTCCGCGCTTCTTCCCCTCGTGTCTGCTTCTTCCCAATCCAGCTGCAGTTCACGCTACAGACATTTGATAACACTTTGACACTGCCAAAAAAAGAATGACATTAAGTTCTGGTTAAGCATTAGACAAAAAAAATAAGTAGGTTTTATAGTATATTATTTAGTTTGTAAGACATCAATTGTCATTAAAATGGAAAGCAGCTGCATGTTTTATATGCAAGTTATTTTTAGAATAATCTGAATTGAAGTTCAAGAACATAGCTTGAATTTAAATTCCAAATATATGTATGTCAGTATCTTCTGGATATATCCACGCAAATCTAATCCCTGCTCATTCTCAGAGCTGTCAGGAGAAAAAAAGCCACGAGGCTCTCCTGAACTTATATTTTTTGGGTGTGGTGTGTTTCAGTGTGCAGCCACTATGTCACAAACCTTTTGTGGGGGGATGTTTGTGGCTTTACTTTCATCTTGCAGTGGCCAGCCTCATTTTAAAGCTCTCTCCTCTACCTAATGACTTCAAGTATTTGATGTGTTGTGTAGGCTTGGAAAAATCACATAAATGTATTTTTGTAAATCTTTTGTTATCCTGAGCGAGATCCTCGTGCTATTGAGATAAACCGCCCCTGCCCCACAATTAAATTTGGTCTCTCTTTGTCTTGCCGCCCCTCTTCCAGTGAGTCGAGTATTTGCCAGGCCCGGGCCACGGTGATGATCTACGACGATGGGAATAAGAAGTGGATGCCGGCAGGCACCGGAGCCCAGAACTTCAGCAGAGTCCAGATCTATCACAACCCCACCAACAATGCCTTCAGGATAGTGGGACGCAAGATGCAGACCGACCAGCAGGTACATTCATTTTATTGAGCAAATTACAATTTTACAAACGTACAACCTTTGTGTATTAATGGATGGAGAATGTGATATGAATACAAAAATTAGTACTACTTGTTGTCAAGGAGAACAACTCTAACTTAAACAGTAAAATATGAGCAACAATGGTTGGACGGATAACATTTTTCGTGAACCGTGCAGTGTTCACGATGTTGGTACGCAGCGACCATGGAAAGCATTGTTTAGTAAAGCCGAACAAATGCTTTTTCTGTGATGTTATCGTCCCATTCTGACTCAGCAGTTGTCAGCAGATAAGAGGTGGGCCACGTTCTATATTAAAAGGCAGCGCAGACCAAGTCTGGGTGGCTGCGCCCCTGCGTCTGCTGCTGCCTCGGTGTCTGTCTCCCTCCTTCTTTAAACATTCAGGACCCCAAAGTGTTCCCCAGAGACAGCTCTTAAAGTGGACGTTGTTTCCTGTGAGATAGTCGGGCCTGTTCAACCATTTCCTGTGACAATTTAGGCGGAAGCCTGATACCCAATAAGGACTGTCTATTTGTGTCTGATGGAGACGCGCGGCTTGGTATGGGATGCGACTGTGTGAAAGCAGCAGCAGGGGTCTAATGGAAGAGAACACAGGGCTGCTGTGTTTGCTCCCAACGAATAGTTCTCCTACCGGATTGTTTGCATATTGTCATTTTTATTTTGTCTCTTTTTTTCCTTGATTTTTTTTTCCTGATGTGGCTGGATGATTAAACTGCATTGGAAAGCACAAGTGGGACCGGGACCCCCGGGTTTCAGGCTTTTTATGCTTTTGCTTTCATCATTTAAAAAAAAAATACCAACGCTTTTTTAATCTTATTATTATAATTAAATGGCTTCCAGCCACATCCTCAGCATCGTTACTGTTGCTCTTGTTGCCGTTTTACAGGATTGTGGAGAGTTTTGGAATATCGGTCTCTGCTCCGGGCTGCTATACACATTACCTCCTCTTTTCACTGCGTGTTGCCTGCTCTGATATTGGCCCTGACGGGGTCTCCACTCCTCCTGTCTGCTCTGTGGAATCCAGAGGCTGTTAAACAAATAGTGAAATGGTGTGTCAGCACATTCAGGGCAACAGCTCAAATCCAGAACATTTTTCTTTCTTCCTGCTGGTTCATAGGCTTCACGCCACCTGCTGGGTGGAACATAAACCAGGATAAGCCATAAATAAAGCAGGCATTATAGTTTGATGCACCAGCAGGGTATGTGTTTTTTTTTTATAGTTTTGTAATGAGGGATACACCTTATAGAGTCTGCCCTTTTTTTGGTGGCAGTGGTATTTACTTTGAATGTCTGGTTTGAACATTTTCCAAGGTATTTGTTTTTTATAATATGGACAAAAAGCAACCTAAGGAAGGAATGTTGCTCATTAGCTGTGACTGGACTGTATTGATCGACCGCCTCCTCTTCCTCCCCTAGGTGGTTATAAACTGTCCAATCGTGAAAGGTCTCAAGTACAACCAGGCCACACCCAATTTCCACCAGTGGCGGGACGCCCGGCAGGTGTGGGGGCTCAACTTTGGCAGCAAGGAGGATGCCGCTCTATTCGCCAACGGCATGGCTCATGCTCTGGAGGTGCTCAACTCCATAGCAGACGCCGGTAAGCGGGCCCTCACTAGATTCACCCAACACACCAATATCTGCAGCCACATCATGGATTTTCCCCTTTGGTTACGATTTGGAAGCCAATACCAAAACTCAGAACAGATGAGAAGACCTTTTAGTTTCCCGAAATTAAATTAATAAAATGCCAATGCTAGGATTGCAAAAGTAGTCTGGTCAGATTGCTGACAGTCATTTTGTGACCACTGGTTTTATAGCCTTTCGTTTACACAGATAAATGTTCCTTATGAGGAATTTCCTGCAAAGTGCATTCAGTTCGAGGGCAAGACTTTCACACGAGGAAAAACTAATTACTGGTCTGACAAAAGTAGACAAAGCAATGCAACACTGTTGTGTCTATGCAGAAATGTGCTTCGTTACATCTTTGTACAGTGCACGGCACGGGGCGTTACAGAGTATGGCGCAAGATTGATCCCATTTTATTTTTTTCCACTCTTCGATGCACTTTTTAATACATTTGAATTTTCTCCCGCAGCTCACATAGAAGAATGCTTAAATGCTGGTCCGTATCTGCATGTGTAGTATTTATAGCAATGAAAGCATATTCATCGAGATTGATCCTTGGAGAGCCGTTAAACCAATCACCACCAATATTTATTCCCATGATCCTGAATGTTTTCATGATCTGTATTTATCCTTTCTGTTGTGTTTTGGCAGGCTATGCCACCCTCCCCCGCCCGGTGTCGAACGGTCCGTCTCCAGAAGAGCTTGAACAACAGCGGAGGTACCGCATGATTTCATCAACGTGCTTCTCCCCTTTATTTTGCACCTTGCTAATTCTAATAACGCCCCCCCCCCCCTCGGGCTTGTGTGTGCTGAACCAGAGGTTCTGTGAGGATGTGAAGTTCGCGTTCCTGAAAGAAAGAAAGAAACTGTCCTTGGGATTTAGCTGCATAACAATCAGCTGTTTGGGCTTTGCGGTAGTCCTGTTGACACGCTTTTGCACACACGCATATGCAGAGGATTTGACGGCATTAGCCTGACACTGCTAAACCCTCAGTCGGCCCAAGTGGGTTAAAGGTTAAAAAGGCAGAGAGCAGACACCTTTCACGTCATCCGACAACACCCCCCCACACCTAAAATTCAGTCCTCCAAGGGTTGCTGACATGCCGTGGCTTGAGGGAGCCTTTAAAATCCAGTATACATGATGGCATGGTTGGATGTTATTTACATGGAAATGTTCTACCGAGTTTAGTCGCTTTACTGCACTTATTGGTATAAAATATAAGAGCGCTGTCCGAAGTCACAGCGAGGCACTGTGCCTATCATTGTGTGCGTGTTTGCACAAGTATTTTCTTCAGTTGATATCTGTGCACATAGTAGACAGATGTTGTGAGCGGCAGATGTGTGTGTGTGTGTGTGTGTGTGTGTGTGTGTGTGTGTGTGTGTGTGTGTGTGTGTGTGTGTGTGTGTGTGTGTGTGTGTGTGTGTGTGTGGTTCTACCGAGTTTAGTCGCTTTACTGCACTTATTGGTATAAAATATAAGAGCGCTGTCCGAAGTCACAGCGAGGCACTGTGCCTATCATTGTGTGCGTGTTTGCACATGTATTTTCTTCAGTTGGTATCTGTGCACATTGTAGACAGATGTTGTGAGCGGCAGATGTGTGTGTGTGTGTGTGTGTGTGTGTGTGTGTGAGGAGGGGGGGGGGTGAGGCAGCTAGAATTAGGCCAACGTATCCAGCTGTGGACTTTTCAGTGGAAGGCTAATCAGAAATCGGCCATGAAATTCATCTCATCTTTTAACAAAAGCATTACATTGTAATCAGACGGAAGGAACCAAAATGAAAAAAAAACAAACTCTGTCTCGTCTAACCACCGATTCCTTCTCTGCGCCTTTTGTCGTACCTGTTTTGCCGACTGACGTGTGTGCGTCTTTGTGTGTAGGTTGGAGCAGCAGAGACTGGAACAGCAGGAACGCGAGCGACAGGAGAAAGAGAGACAGGAGCGGGAGCGGCAGGAAAGAGAGAGAGTGGAGAGAGAGCGACAAGCAGCTACAGGTAAGACAACACCTGGTCCTGTCAACATACCTGCGCTTAACTACAATAAAGTCTGCTCTTGGTATTTCCCCACATTTGAATGATAATTTTTTTCTGAAGGCCCCACATTTTACATTTTAGGGTGGGACCACTGTGTTCGATTTTAATTGAATATTTAAACACCTTTTGCCTAAGATTGTTGACCTCTGTGTTTTGTTTTTTAGTCCCTACTCCTCCTCCCCCGCCATTGTCCCTCGGAGCCCCCGCTCCCCCACCGCCCCCTCCTCCACCCCCGCCTCCGCCCTCTGGTATCCCTCCCCCTCCGGCACCACCGCCCTCAGGACCCCCGAGCTCGGGACCCCCACCCGCTCCGCCCCTGCCCCCTGCAGGAGGAGGAGGAGGGGGAGGAGACGTTGGCGGCGGAGGTCTCAGCGGACTGGCAGCCGCCCTGAGCGCCGCGAAACTCCGCAAAGTATCTAAGGTGAGTAGGTTGAAATAAACATTTATGGCGTCTTTGTATCTACTTTTGAGGTCACGACTAATACAGGGGGAGATGAGTTTGTGCTTTTCTAGATACCTGGATCTGTCCGCCTCCATTGAGTCACCATGCCCACACAGTGTCTTTTTGACCCTTTATATTTTTTCTGTTCGCTGCTCTCAGCAGGAGGACACAGCCGCTGCACCTCAGCTAGGCAGAGGGGACTCGAACCGCGGCAGCAGCACCTCCATCGGAGGAGGAGGAGGCGGAGGCGGAGGCGGAGGCGGTCTGATGGGCGAGATGAGTGCCATCTTGGCACGGAGGTGGGTAACCAAACACGTTTGCTAGATAGAAGATGGACAATTGGGCTTTTTTTGTACGTTCATTTATGTATGTTCCATTTTTTTTTTTTTTTTTTTACATCAGGAGGAAAGCTGCAGACACTGGAGAGAAGCCACCCCCGAAGACACAAGATAATGTAATCTGTCACATTATTTAAAAAATAATATATGTATATTCATCTCTTTCCATATTCAAATTAAATACAATGTTGGTAAGTGATCATTTAAAAAAAAAAAAAAAAAAAAATCAGTTTAAGGATGACTCACTCTTAACAGAGGCTCTCTCTCTTTCCAGGATGATTCAGAGCCTCAAGGTCAAAGTGGTGAGAGCTGAACATTTTTATTTGCAGCATGACGCCCACATTCACTCGGTCGGTCATTTTAACCAGTTGTCGGAATGAATATAAATAACTCTCGTTCCTATTCATCCTCCCTCTCAGACACCCTGAGAAGACCTTGGGAAAAATCGACCATGACCAGGTAATCCTGGATCCGACACGCGCGTTCTGTGCCACCTTTGGCATTAAATCTGTAAACCACCCCTGGATGCCTCGTTGTTCAACTCATCCTGAAAGTGTGTGTGTGCGTGTGTGTGTGTGTGCGTGCGCGCGCACATGCTTTTGTGAACGCGTACGCCTGTGGAAAGCGTACTGTTGCGTGTGTCCGTCTTCCACCTCCATTCTAAGAGTGTGTGTGTGTCTCACTAACAGGAATAACTCCGTCGCCAAGAACACGGACTCTACTTCCATAGTGTCCCAAGGTTCCAGGTATACATGCTGCCCCATTCACTCATGACCTTAGCTGTAGCTTCTTCTTTTTTTTTTTTTTTTTACATTATTCTTGATTCAACCCTCAACATGTTCAGCAGCGTATCTTCTTTCATTCAACTCGGCTGACTCCAGCTATTTCCACAAGTTATACTTTTATAAATCCTTCAACCCATTTCAGCCATGACATTGTTCAGGGTGCTGGGTGAAGCTGTGTCTACCCTTTTTTTTTTTTTTTAACCTAGCACATTTTTCAGTTGATAGCACCATCTAATGGATTAGATAATGTCTTGCACCCACAGGACTCGCAGACGTTCCGGCTGTGACACGATGCCGTGTTTGCTTATTCTCGTACCTCTGGCTGCTGTGGCGTAATGGTTATAAGGTGGATAAATTGAACCAGCACATCTGAATGCAAATCGTTTTGTTTTCAGAAAGGCATCAGCTATGTTTATTTTAATTTCCATGTTTTATTAATTTTTTGAAGCTAGAAAAATGAACGTAGACACTCATTGCAGTGTGTGTGTGTGTGTGTGTGTGTGTGTGTGTGTGTGTACACATTCATGCCTCTTTCTCCTTCCCTTCAACCCTCTGGTGCTATGGTGACGAGCATGATTGACCGTTGGACTGTCGGCGCGGTGTCGTGGACCTTCTTGGCTTTTTAGTGAAAACTCGGTAACCCTGAATAATAGTCTGCGTTTTGTCCGTTTTGTTGTCTCCTCGCAGGACGAAGCCTGCAGGCAACAGTAACGATGCGGCCGGCGTAGATGACTCAGGGGATTTAGAGAAAATGAAACAGGTAATTTCTAAAACAAATATCAGTGTCTTCAATCTTATCACAGGTAAAATAAAAGTAATCCATGCCAACAGTTTCTATCGCAACATTTTTTATTTTTTTTTGCAGGAGATCCTCGAGGAGGTGCGAAAAGAACTCCAGAAAGTCAAGGAGGAAATTATTGGAGGTAAAATGACTTTCAAAAAAATAGATTGATTTAAAAAAAAAAAAAGATTTTGGTTGATGTACTTAATGCTTCCACTCTTGTTTTTCTTCCACAGCCCTTATTCAGGAGATGCAAAAGAGAAACACATAGTTGTGCAGATTGTCAGGTTTCACGGAGGGATGTGATAGATGGAGGCCCGTTCGTACCTCTCCTCCACCGCTACCCTCCCATGTAGCCCAGCAGGGATTTCTCTTCTTCACCTACACCCTTGTTTTTCTTCTTTCTCTCTCTCTCTCTCTCCCTCCCTCCCTCTCTCTCCCTCACGTGAGCATACTTGCTTATGTGTACAGCATAGTCACTTCATGTAGATGGTAATCCAGGGAATTTCCTCACATCGCCATCCAGCACTTTTGAGGATCACTCACATATTGCAGCGGTGATCCCATCTATACCATCACTCCTCCCCTTCATTCAACCCGTACAACCCCCGCCCACCTCCACCCGGTGTCCTCCACGTGCTCTACTCTTCTGAACCAACCCAGAGCGCAGAGCTGCAGCCACTTTCTCCTCCAGCTCGTCAGCATGTGTACCTATCATAACCCCCTCCGATCTGCAGAAATGCTGCGACTTGTGTCTTCTCCCTTCTGCTGTCAGTTGCGCCATTTACTGATGGAGCGGTCTTCAGTATTCAGGGACAATCTATTGATCACAATTTTACTGTAACGGCAAGATGCTGACTTGTTGGGATCCTCTTCTTTTCTTTTTTTCACACTCTCTCGTGCTCGGTTGACGAAATTATTGTTCGACGGCAAGCGCTGCTTCAGATAATGCCGCTCAAGCACCCTGTAGCAGGCGATTGCCTCTGATGGTGGTTTGAAATGGATTAAAACGTCAGTGATCGAGGATGGACCCCGGACACGCCCACCTCCCTGACTACTGCAGTGACTCTCCATCTAGTGGAACTTTGAACTCCCGGCAGTGGCTAAGAACTTAAAAAACAGCACAACAACAGTCCTTCAGTGCTGCGAGATGGAGACGTCGGAGGTAGAGAAGACGAGCGGAGGGGAAATTGATGGACAACCTGAGTGCTGTGAAAGAGGAGTGTGTTGTAGTTTTATGATGTGTGAGAAATGTGTTCTCTTTGCATTGCACTTGTACTAGAGGAAGTGTGTCTGCGTGCCACACTGCCTTGACAGACTATTCCCTCTTAATCCAAATTAGATATGATTTGTTGGCCCGTGTAGTGGTTCTGCACCGTGCTTCCACTAGTCATTTACTTCCATTCTAGCTATTTCTAACTTTGAAACATGAAAAAAAAAATGGCCATGATGAGGTCAATTAATTTGGCCATGACCAACTGCCTTGAGGATAAATATATATAGATAAATATATATATATATAAGGAAAAATATATATTTGTTTTGAGGGAAAATGTTAGCAAAAATGAAATGGTGTTTCTATTTTAATTGAAGTGACTGGTGAATGGGGATTTTGTTTTCTTGTTTTTTTTTTTTCAATGATGGTTTTCTTATAAAATGTTATTTTGGGTTTACTGTTTCTTTTTTCTAATAGAGTCTAGGCTTTTTACACTGAAATATTAAGAAAACGGCTTAGAGACACTGGATTAGAGATGCCTTTATAGTCAAATACAGCTGCTTCTGGAAAACGCACTCCTTTGTCTTGAGTCATGTTTACCGTCCTGTTGATACATGTATTGGGACTTTTTGGGAAATTTAACCAACTTAATATGGAGATTTATGTGAATGCCAACAACTTTGCACATTTCTAACGGATCTGACGCACATTAGGAATTATCATGAATTGCGGTCTGATTATTATTATTATTATTTTTGAATAGAGATCCCACTACTGATTTTGGGACAGCATAAACTCCTATTTATGCTTATTATTTTTTAATGACAATGTAATAAATAATCCTGTCCATGTTTAACGGGGCCACAGTCGGTGTCCTTCCACAGCTCTCTGCATGTTTCCGTCCTGAGCCGTTTCCGCCGCCATTGCGGATTTTGGACAGAGGATCAGCCGCTGCTTTCCACCGATGCAGTGCTGGAGACACACACACACGCAAACACCAGGGGGGCATCCATCCTGCATCTCGGCTGACTCCAGCTTTTCGCAGACGCGATTAATAAACGCCGCACATTGCATTTTTTTTAATCGTGTGTTGATGGTTTTTCTCGCATTTTCACTGATTGGCTCCGACCTACACGCACAGTGAGGAGGTCGTAGCTAGCGCGGTGCTACTGCCTAGCTAGCGAGCCGCACGGCTAGATTTTCAGGGACCCCGGAGAAGCGCACGGAAACCGCCATGGCACAAATCCTACCTATCCGCTTCCAGGAGCACCTGCAGGTATGTGGGCAAAACCTCAGCGCCACACCACCTCACCAACATTCCCGTTACTAGCTGATATAGCGGCGTAACCGTCGTTTGACAGTGCGCTAGCTAAACTAAACGTCAATACCCGCAGCAAATGAATGACCTCCCCTCCCCCGTTAAGCTAGCAGCTAGCCCCTCTCATGCTAGCAGCTCCCATTCATTTCAGGTGATGGTGCGAGGCGACGTTAGCTGTCACCGAGCACCGGATGGAGGACTTGTCTACCAGAAAAACATTTGCTGATCTTCAGTGAACACTTTATTATTGAGCTATTGATACATCCACATTCAGGGTTCGCTGATTGGCCACAGCATCAGCTAGCTAACCGTGACAGTTAGTGTCGTGAACGATGTCGTGTGTATGTAGCCCTGGAAGAGCTGGGTCTCTTCCAGCCGCCTTAATCTGTCAGCGATCGGTCTGATTATGATGATGGTGATGATGATGATGATGTATGTGGTCGTGGTGACAAGTGCTGTAGCCAAAGCGGAGAAGATGCATTGTGACTGGAGCCTGTGCCAGTTTCACATCATACCACAAGATTGTGTCACGACAGGCCGATTTTCTTTTCCACATCTGAAGATAATCTGTGGAGATTTGTTTAAATTGTGAAATGTCATCAGAAAGAGTTGAGCCTGGTGCACCAGGCAACTTGTCAAAAAATGACACCATCTGTACACCCGCACCCCTCCCTCCATATTCAACATTAAGTTTCCTAAAAAACACCCGGGACCGGATTACAGCTAATTTAGTCGAATTAAATCTCAGCTTCTGCCTGTATGGCATGTTTCGATGAGCTTAGTCCTCTCTTCTCACCTAATACTTTGCTTCAGGATGGAAAACCACAGGGAGCTGTTTTTGTACCGTCTTGGAGGACGTTTTACTAAAAGAGCAGGATTAATAACTGTATTAGAGTGAATTTATTTGATTTAGATATATGTTGTAAACCGTAACTGAGTCTTTAACGCAACGTCCACATCACAGATTAAATTGAACCACATGGTAAAGGACACTACCCAAAGCAGTAGAGCGCCATTAAGAGCTTTAAACCAACTCTGAAGAGTTGAAATAACTAATGCCCACCAGAATAATAACATTAAGGACACGTCACATAAAGAAAATCATCTATAGAATGTATAGCTAACTTGTACTTGCAAGGCTTTCATCACATCATATACACTTTATGATTTTTTTTCTCCATCCCTGTACTAACGCCGGTTTTACGCTTTTCTCAGCTGCAGAACCTGGGAATAAACCCGGCCAACATCGGGTTCAGCACTCTGACCATGGAGTCCGACAAGTTCATCTGCATAAGGGAGAAAGTGGGCGAGCAGGCCCAGGTTGTCATTATAGACATGGCGGATCCCAACAATCCCATCCGCAGGCCCATCTCCGCAGACAGCGCCATCATGAACCCCGCCAGCAAAGTTATTGCCCTTAAAGGTAAGCCAGTGGCCAATGTGCACATCTACCTTTACGTAGCTTAATGTCCCACATCAAAATAGGATGTTTACTAAAAAAGTAAAGAGTTAACGTTTTGGCTGGCCACAGAGTGCTTTTTAAAAAATACTTTGGACAATTTGTGTAAATATTGTCTGTGTTGTCAGTCATTATGTAGTTGTCACAGTCTGCTCTTCATTTTGATGTTCATGTGTAGACCACCTCATATCTGTTTGTCAAAAAAGAGGAAATTAGTAGTAATAATAGAATTATTTAAATTTAGTATCAATTTTAAAATATACAAGACAATGATGAAAAGTAGATTTAGATCTAATGTCATGCTGTCATGAAAGCTTTGTCTATTTTGCTTGTTTTTGTTCTTTTTTCATTTCTTACTGCTTTCTTATGTTTGCAGACGGTGAGTTGAATTTTACATATCATGGGTTGTCAACGTGTAATATTGGATGCACTGTCTTGAAATGTTTGCACAGTACTGATAGTAGTTGTAATGAATGCTTGAATTTACCATGGAAACGTAAGCAGGGTCATTCTTAAAAATAACTGGTCAGCTTAAAAGAGAGTATATTTTATTGTTTTGTGTGCTTGTCCCATTTGCTATACTGTACATACATTATAGCTGACCATTTTCTCACACACACTATACCTCAAAACTTTGTTTTCCATAAACGTCAGTATGAGAATGATCACATAGAGGCTTAAACGTAGTTTCTATCAGTAATCATATTCAATGAACCTCATGTTCATATTGTTTTTTGTCTAACATAAATATATATTATTCAAAGACTGTATTTCATATACACATGTAAAAACATACTAAGAGTTCACGCAACACTCCAACATAGCTATTGTAAAAATGCACAAAAACATATAAACATTTCCTTTAAAACTCAAAGATACACAATGTGAACTAATTCACACAATAAGGGCAACCACATATTTGAAATATAATTTACAACGCTGCCTGAACATTTTCTTTTAATTACAAAAACACCATTGTAAATCGAAATTCAGGTATTCTGTGCCCACGGAAATGGTTGGCAGTAATGTATAGTACGTATATATGTATGTATGTAGTAAAAGAGCTAAAACATGCAGAAAAAAGTTATATGGTCATTTAAAAATCAAACAAGCAGTTGCATTCATTCCAGTCTGAGGCAAAAAGTAGTAGTGATACACATTATGATACACATTTTTTTTCTCATTGGAATTAAGTGGTATGTGATGTTACAATCCAATATGTTCTATTCATATAAGTGTATTTATAAATATCATATATGTCAGCCAGCAGAGGCCAGTGAATCCATACTAGCTTGTATTTGATACTTGCAAGGTCTAATTGACTGGTGCATTGTTTCGTTATTTGTCAACTGCCTTTAAGTATTAGTTCAGATTTGATATGCTAACTGAGTCTTCCGATCCTTAAGAGTATATGAGAGGATGACTTCTGAGTTGATTATAAAACTTAAGCTTAAATGCAAGTGTCAAATAACTCCAGTTATTGGTTTAGTCTAAACAGAGAAGCTAAAGGAAATAATCTGCATCATTGCAGTATTCTTATTCTTGCAGTTTGTTCTAGAGTATTGGTTTTCACTTCCTTTAACTGTATTTCTTTTGTGTTACCAAAGCATTTGTTTGGAAATGTCTCTATCTCAATTTAAATGTGAACCATTGTCATTCGTATGTTGTGTTTATTAGAATAAAGTAAAGTGTAGGTTTCAGTTTGGTTGAGTTTTGGCCAAATGAATTTCAAATCTATCTTGGGCCCCAAACAGTTGGAGTGGCTCTCCCCCAGACTAAAAGAAAAACACAGAACGGGTGCGAGTGCATCTGTGCAGCATCCTCCCCATCATCACATCTGTTTGTGTGCTTTGTGGTCTTCTTTTGCTAATCTGCATTCAGACCCAACCTAAATTCTTAGGTCCCTTATTTTAGGATTACATTTCACTGTGAATCCCCGAAGAGCTGTAGGGGGCATGCGTGGGCTCTCATTTCTTGTCGGTGATGTGGGTGGAGGGCTGGACACAGGCCATAAAACCTCATTATGATTCGCATTAGAGTCCGATTTTTGGCTGAAGAGATTTTTTAAGTAATTTAAACAATGTACCAAAAACAACATGGAAAGTTGAGGAGCACATGGAGTAGTTCTACAGTGGTAATATGACTGAGTGAGCGCTTCAACAAGTTTACGCAACTATTGCACTTCAGATTTACATCATCACACGAGGTTCTCAACTGAATGCTCCCCGTGAACAGTTGATTGCATCAGACCCAACTGAATGCAGATCTACCTGGTGTTGCCCCTTGTGTTGGTCTTGTTTTGTTTTGGATGTCAAATCGTTCGATGTTACTCAAACCAAACCCTGACTATCAACCTTCTCTCGCTGTTGGAATTTGGTGTGCGTGCACAAATGTTGTATTTACTCCCAATGTCTGCTGTGGTTTGTGTGTGGTAGCTTTTAGTGACTAGACCTTTGTTTTTGTCAAAAAAAATAAAATAAATAAATTTGGGGGGGTTCACAGCCGTTTAACGGCACCACTTGTATGTAAACCTCGCCTCTGAATATTTTCAGCGGCCAAGACCCTGCAGATCTTCAACATTGAGATGAAGAGCAAGATGAAGGCTCACACCATGACAGACGACGTGACCTTCTGGAAATGGATCTCCCTCAACACCGTTGCCCTGGTCACGGACAACGCGGTCTACCATTGGAGCATGGAGGGCGACTCTCAGCCAATCAAAGTCTTCGACCGTCACTCCAGCCTGGCCGGCTGCCAGATCATCAACTATCGCACAGACGCCAAACAGAAGTGGCTGCTGCTCATTGGCATTTCAGCACAGGTACATAAACTACCACCATAAAATATAATCGAGCGTGGAGGATAGTGCAGGTTGGGTTCATGCATGGAAACGGTAGATGTCCTCCTTCACCTCAATATTCTGAGAAATACTGGAAGCAGAGATATTAAAGGATAGTTGGCCTTTGGGCTAAACTTGTGGATTTTTTCTTCTCTTCAGCAAAATCGCGTGGTCGGAGCCATGCAGCTGTACTCGGTGGACAGGAAGGTGTCTCAGCCCATCGAGGGTCATGCCGCTGGCTTTGCACAATTCAAGATGGAGGGCAACACCGAAGAGTCAACCCTGTTCTGCTTTGCCGTGCGAGGACAGGCAGGAGGAAAAGTACGAGTTACTCACACGTCCAAGTCTCAGGCTGACAATGTCTCAAGTGAAAAAAATCACGATGGAGTCATTTGAAAAGTGGAAATTTGGAATTCCAAAGCATTCACAAAAATAACTCTCCACACCCCCTTGGTACCTGACTGTCTATTTTTTGGTGTTTTTGCCTCCAGCTGCACATCATTGAAGTGGGGACCCCACCGACTGGGAACCAGCCGTTTCCAAAGAAAGCCGTTGATGTTTTCTTTCCACCAGAAGCCCAGAATGACTTCCCTGTTGCCATGCAGGTAGATAAACGACTCGCACAGAGGCATGCAGAGTCTGTACATGCGGTCCGTTTGTCTTTCTGTATTCCCCTTGTGTGAGGGAACACCCTCCGTGTGTTGATTTGTCTTCATAGCTTTTGATACGTTTTCAAAGGAAACAGCCATTGTTTTTGATTTAGAGCAAGTTTTCCTATTCAAGCTTTTACTTAAGTGCTGTCAAAAATAGAACTGGTACCCACTGTCTGACCTATTTGGAATTGCTAAAATGGCACCATTTAATCCAACAAATGCATCTCTGTGGACGAGCCGTTTAGCCAAAGAATGACAGTAGCAGCTTTAGTGAGGGCAATTTTCTTTATTTTTTTTGGGTTAACGTTTTTTTTTTTTTTTTTTTTTACCATTTGCACTTTCTGTGCTTCCAGATCAGCTCAAAGCAAGACGTTGTGTTCCTCATCACCAAATACGGCTACATCCACCTGTACGACCTGGAGACCGGCACTTGTATCTACATGAACAGGATCAGTGGGGAGACCATTTTCGTCACTGCCCCCCACGAGCCGACTGCTGGCATCATCGGAGTCAACAGAAAAGGACAGGTAGTGCACAAGTACACACACACAGGCAATAGAAATCATTTGTGAAACTCATCCTTTTATTTTATTTATCACAAGGGAAACACTTGGTGATCTTTTTTTGTAATCTGCCCCAGAATGAGACGCAGTACGTGTGTATTCGTACCAGATTCTTCTCTGTGTCGGCCTGTTATTGCTGACATTTGTCAGTGATTCACTCGCCTGTGACACCCGTCTGTCAGCGCGAGTCCTTTGGTGTCGTGCGTGACCTTGACTGAGGGAAATCTCCCTGACAAATATCAAGCTGTAGCAGCAGCTACAGTGTCAGGCAGCATGCAAACGTTACAGCAGGAGGCCTAAGCTCGGCACAGGCAGACTACAGCGTCTAATCCTGTTATTGCGCCTGGCTCTCACCTGCTCGCACACACACACACAGACTCACACTCACACGCTGGCACGCAACTACATGGGGTAATCCCTTCAGCGTAATTTAGGAATGTGACAAGTACACTTCTTAGGACGTGCTTCAATTAACTCTATTTTAGCATGCAAAGGTATTTACCGAGAACTGGAACTTGGTCTCGAATCCAAGTGTTGCAAGAGTTCACTGTTGATTAACAGGGTCACCGTTTAAACAGGCCTCTTAACATTGTCTTAATTGGATTCGTGGTGTGTGAATTCATTTGTGAATTAAATGCTGTAGGTGCTTGGTTTCCACCAGGATTCTTATATTATTATGAACGGTATGCTTTATGTGTACCTGGAATAAAATACATAAGCGTGTATGACATGGACACTGCATTAAACTCCCTTTACCTTAAGCAAGGGTTGTATTATGTAAATGAATGTATGCCTGTTGAATGTGCCCCTCTAGGTGTTGTCGGTGTGCGTGGAGGAGGAGAACATCATCCCCTACATCACCAATGTGCTCCAGAACCCGGATCTCGCTCTTCGCATGGCCGTCCGCAACAACCTCGCCGGGGCCGAGGAGCTGTTCGCCCGCAAGTTCAACACCCTGTTCGCAGCAGGGAATTACTCGGAAGCTGCCAAGGTGGCAGCCAATGCACCCAAGGTAGTGCCAGTGCTCACGCAGAGGTCACAGGTTACCTAGAGTACAATTTCAATAGATGAATATGAATTTGAAATTTGCATGGTTTGATTGAATGATTTATTTTCCTTTGAACATCATTGGAATGTCCTGGTTTTTATTTTCTTTCTCTTCTGACCTATTTTTTGTGTCTCGACCTTTTTACTGAATTTATATCATTATAAATCTTATGTTCACTACAGTCACTAATCTAAAATAATTTTTGTCAGGGTATCCTACGAACCCCGGACACTATCCGTCGGTTCCAGAGTGTCCCCGCTCAGCCAGGCCAGACGTCGCCTCTGCTCCAGTACTTTGGCATCCTCCTGGACCAGGGCCAGCTCAATAAGTTTGAGTCTCTGGAGCTGTGCAGGCCTGTCCTGCAGCAGGGCCGCAAGCAGCTGCTGGAGAAATGGCTGAAAGAGGACAAGGTGTGTGTCCAGTGCTTACCTTGTCTTATCTTATGTGAAACGCACAATGACATCCTGTGTGCGCATGTGTCTGCAGCTGGAGTGCTCCGAGGAGCTCGGAGACTTGGTGAAGTCTGTCGACCCCACTCTGGCCCTCAGCGTCTACCTCAGAGCCAACGTCCCCAACAAGGTCATTCAGTGCTTTGCAGAGACTGGTCAGTTCCAGAAGATTGTCCTCTATGCCAAGAAGGTTTGTGACCACGTCTGACTTCTGTATTCCACTCTGATCACTTATTGGAGTAATATGAGAACATTCTAGTTGTACTTATTTATTCACTGTTTAACCCGGCAACTATGGCACACCAAATATGGCTATTGTATGTATCTGTTGTCCCTGTAGGTGGGCTACACTCCTGACTGGATCTTCCTGCTGAGGAACGTAATGCGGATCAGCCCAGAGCAGGGCCTCCAGTTCTCCCAGATGCTGGTTCAGGATGAAGAGCCACTTGCCGAAATAACACAGGTGGACAGAAACAACATCTTATAGCAGCTTTTCTATTTTTTTTCAAAATTACTGCTCTTGCTCATTCAAACAATACATTTGAGAACACTGTTCAGTCAAAAAGTCAACCAAAATGTCCAGGTGTTGGGAGTCTATGACATTTGTGTTTACTTCTGTTGTTTCTCCAGATTGTTGACGTGTTCATGGAGTACAACCTGATCCAGCAGTGCACATCCTTCCTACTAGATGCCCTGAAGAACAACAGACCGATGGAGGGACCACTGCAGACACGCCTGCTGGAAATGAATCTGGTCCACGCACCGCAGGTACACAAACATGTGACGGTTGAAGATGACTAAATTATTTCATTTTCCTTCTTCAGATTTATGTAATTTGAACAAACCTTAAAAATGTGTGTTCTCTCACTAAAATCACATTTCCTGCTGCCCCTGTTGCGAGGTGTCCTGTTGTCTGATGTCTTTGTCCCCTTGACTTGTCTTTCAGGTTGCAGATGCCATCCTGGGCAACCAGATGTTCACCCACTATGACCGCGCACATGTGGCACAGCTGTGTGAGAAGGCCGGTCTCCTGCAGAGGGCACTGGAGCACTATACTGACCTGTATGACATAAAGCGAGCTGTGGTGCACACACACCTACTCAACCCAGAGGTACAATACCGACCAATGCATTTAATTTTACTTTCTGATCATTCTGAATTGGAAAAAAAAACTACATATCAATACATTTAGTTTTATTGGATTGGATTTGCATAATTGACTGTGTCCCATTTCGTTCTCTACAGTGGCTGGTGAATTTCTTTGGCTCCCTGTCTGTGGAGGATTCTCTGGAGTGTCTGAGGGCCATGCTGTCTGCAAACATCCGCCAGAACCTGCAGATCTGCGTGCAGGTGGCCTCCAAGTACCACGAGCAGCTCAGCACTCAGTCCCTCACCGAACTTTTCGAGTCGTTCAAGAGCTTTGAGGGTAAGCTGGGAAAATACATTGTGCCAAGCAATCTCGCTCTTCCTCTGGGTTTCCTGCAGACATTGTGATGTTGCATTTCAAAGGGTTGCAGTTAATTATCCTGTTGATCCTTGTGTTGCAGGTTTGTTCTACTTCTTGGGTTCCATTGTGAACTTCAGCCAGGACCCAGAGGTCCACTTCAAATATATCCAGGCCGCCTGCAAGACAGGCCAGATCAAAGAAGTGGAGAGAATCTGCAGAGAGAGTAACTGCTATGACCCCGAACGTGTGAAGAACTTCCTCAAGGTCAGAAATGGACCAGTGCAGAATAAACCCTCCATTTCATAATATTAAAAATATTATCGATATTAAATATTTCCATTTTACAGGAAGCCAAGCTGACCGACCAGCTGCCGTTGATCATTGTGTGTGATCGGTTCGATTTTGTCCACGACCTGGTTCTGTACCTGTACCGCAACAGCCTGCAGAAATACATTGAGATCTACGTCCAAAAGGTACATCACTACTTTCAGAAACTCGTCATCCTTATTGGGCTGCCTCAGACATTTTCTTTGCCTGGACTGAAATGATGGAATTCTAACGGGAGGATGATTTATTCCAGGTGAACCCAAGCCGTCTGCCAGTAGTCATCGGAGGGCTGCTGGACGTGGACTGTGCTGAGGATGTGATCAAGAACCTCATCATGGTGGTGAGAGGACAGTTCTCTACGGACGAACTGGTCGCTGAAGTGGAGAAACGCAATAGGTAAGAAGAAGGGAAATCATTCAAAGGCCTCGTACTCGGGGATCCGTAGCCCTATGCCGCATCCTCTTATTACTCAGGCAAAAGTTTGGACGAATCCTCTCTGTGTGTCTCCATCCAGACTGAAGCTGCTGCTGCCGTGGTTGGAGGCTCGTATTCACGAAGGTTGCGAGGAGCCCGCTACCCACAATGCTCTGGCCAAGATCTACATCGACAGCAACAACAACCCCGAGCGCTTCCTGAGGGAGAACCCCTTCTACGACAGCCGCGTGGTGGGCAAGTACTGCGAGAAGAGAGACCCCCACCTGGCCTGCGTGGCCTATGAGAGAGGACAGTGTGACCAGGAGCTGATTCATGTGAGTTGATGTGATTAAATCAGTTGGTCTATCATGCTGGCATTATTACGTGACAACTACTAAGATGGATTTTTTTTTCCTGAACTGCTATGGTTGCCTCTAATATGAACCCCTTTTGTGTCTCATCCTTTAGGTGTGTAACGAGAACTCGCTTTTCAAGAGTCTCTCCCGCTATCTTGTACGTCGTAAGAACGCTGAGTTGTGGGCCAGTGTGCTGCTGGAGACCAACAACTACAGACGACCACTCATCGACCAGGTCGGAACCTTTGCTGTATTTAATATTTTCATTACACTTACTACCTGATCCGCTTTACCAGCTGAGAGCTTTGCTGGATTTTTTTAGATTTAACTTAGACTATGATTGCACGTATATTGAACACTTGGCTCTGTAATATTATTTGGCAGACCTGTACTCTCCTCGCTCTTCTTATTTGGTCTTGTTAGAGTTACAAGTATATAAAGCGTCTTAAGGAACTTCAAATGAAATCCAGATGTTGTGCCATTCTGCTGCAGGTTGTCCAGACAGCCCTGTCAGAGACTCAGGATCCAGAGGAGGTGTCCGTCACAGTCAAGGCCTTCATGACGGCCGACCTCCCCAACGAGCTCATCGAGCTTCTGGAGAAGATCGTGCTGGATAACTCCGTCTTCAGTGAGCACAGGTGAGGAAGGCCTGCTGTGGTTACCTGGACCTCACACATGACATGTCTCTCGTCGTTATTATTTCATTGATCAACCACGTTTTCGTCGAAGCTACTTGGATTGTTATCGTATTCAACAATAAATATAGGGGTTTTCATCCAAGTAGAACAACATTTGAAGTGACCTGAGAGTCTCCCGTCTTTGACCTTGTCATCTCAGAAACCTCCAGAATCTGCTCATCCTCACGGCCATTAAAGCCGATCGCACACGTGTCATGGAGTACATCAACCGCCTGGACAACTATGACGCCCCTGACATCGCCAACATCGCCATCAGCAATGAGCTGTTCGAGGAGGCCTTTGCTATTTTCAGAAAATTTGATGTCAACACCTCTGCTGTGCAGGTCAGTGGATTAGTAAAAAAAAAAGAAGCTTTTGGACTGCTTTTTTTACCCTGATGCAGCGTGATCTGAACGTGGTGTCCGTTTGTCCGTAGGTTCTGATTGAGCACATCGGTAACCTGGACCGAGCTTATGAGTTTGCCGAACGCTGCAACGAGCCGCCAGTGTGGAGTCAGCTCGCCAAGGCCCAGCTTCAAAAGGACCTCGTCAAAGAGGCCATCGACTCTTACATCAAGGCCGACGACCCCTCTGCTTATATGGAAGTGGGGCAAGCTGCGGCCAATAGTGGTGGGATTTACTTAATCTGTCATAATAGCTCAGGAGTTTTGAATTGTTGTAGTGAATAAGACTTTGATGGTGTTGAGGATGCGGTAGGTCAGTGCCATTTTTTTAAGTACGATGCGGGGGGGTTGATTGCTTTGTTTAGGAAACTGGGAGGACCTGGTGAAGTTTCTGCAGATGGCCCGCAAGAAGGCCCGTGAGTCGTACGTTGAGACCGAGCTGATCTTCGCCCTGGCCAAAACCAACCGCCTGGCCGAGCTGGAGGAGTTCATCAACGGACCCAACAACGCTCACATTCAGCAAGTAGGTCACAGACACGCACACGCACACTCTCTCACCAGCAGATACCTTGCTGATCTCGCCCTCTTTTTTTCCGTCCTGCAGGTGGGAGACCGTTGCTATGACGACAAGATGTACGACGCAGCCAAACTGCTCTACAACAACGTGTCCAACTTTGGTCGCCTGGCCTCCACCCTGGTCCACCTGGGAGAGTACCAGGCGGCTGTGGATGGAGCCCGCAAGGCCAACAGCACCCGCACCTGGAAGGAGGTGAGGAATGCTCGCACAGTTTCTTTTTCATTCTTTTCACACAAAAAATTATGTCTCTGAGCCCTTCTATTGTGGTAGTGAATTATAACATTATTTGTGCAGGTTATTGTCCACTCGCACACATGTAACGTATTACATTTAATTCTGTCCTCCTGCAGGTGTGTTTTGCTTGCGTCGATGGGAAGGAGTTCCGTCTGGCCCAAATGTGCGGCCTACACATTGTTGTCCATGCCGATGAACTGGAGGAACTCATCAACTACTACCAGGTACCTGTGTTAACATGGACAGTGTTGAACACAATTTGCATTCAAAACAATTTCTAGATAAAATACATTACCAGTGTAGCTGTAAAGTCAAGAAAGTAGCAATCCCCTCTTTTCATATGTATTTTTGTCTGAAGGGCTGTGGGATGGCTTAAATCTGTGTTTGTGTGTGTGTGGCAGGACCGTGGTTACTTTGAGGAGCTGATCACCATGCTGGAGGCCGCTCTCGGGCTGGAGCGCGCACACATGGGTATGTTCACAGAGCTGGCCATCCTCTACTCCAAGTTCAAGCCCCAGAAGATGAGGGAACACCTGGAGCTCTTCTGGTCCCGGGTCAACATTCCAAAGGTGGGCAAGGAGAACATCGGCAACATATTTCACAGCCTCGATTCTCTTTCTTGAGTACCTTTTGTAAAATGGATAATACCAGTTGTACAAAGCTGAAACTATTTCTCTATTTAGACTGTAAGCTCTTGATAAATGGAAAGTTAAATTTGAATCCCTGAACCTGTGTGTGTGTGTGTGTGTGGGTCAGGTTCTCAGGGCAGCAGAGCAGGCCCACCTCTGGGGAGAGCTGGTGTTCCTCTATGACAAGTACGAGGAGTATGACAACGCCATCATCACCATGATGAACCATCCAGCCGATGCCTGGAAGGAGGGCCAGTTCAAAGATATTGTCACCAAGGTTAAAAAAAAAAAAAGCTGTACATGTCATAGGAACTAGTGCAAGTTCTACTATTAACCATGTCAAAGTGACCACGCGTGTTTGTTTTGTTTTTCGTTCCAGGTGGCCAATGTGGAGCTGTACTACAAAGCCGTCCAGTATTATCTGGAGTTCAAACCATTGTTACTGAACGACCTGCTCATCGTGCTCTCTCCGAGGCTGGATCACACCCGCGCCGTCAACTTCTTCAGCAAGGTTCTGGCCTCCCGCTACTTTCATTAATCATTTCCCAAAGTGCTTTTTAGAATTAGATTTTAACCTATGAAATGGTCGCGTGATCTTGAATGCTATTGTGGATCCCTTATTTAATATTGTTATTCATTATTTATACACAAGCTAATCGGACAGTGTCAGAGTAAAAGGTTGAAATGAATTGAAATGGATACTAATGATTTATTTTTGATACACTGTTTAGGTGAAACAACTGCCTCTGGTGAAACCTTACCTAAGGTCTGTCCAGAATCACAACAACAAGTCGGTGAACGAGGCACTCAACAACCTCTTCATCATCGAGGAAGACTATGCGGTAGGAAGTGTTGTCCATTGTGTTTCCTAACAGAAACAAAGCTATTTTTAAGGATCTCGATTGAAGTGAGAAAATGATTTGTATCCGTATATTATAGCACCCGATACAACATTTCTTTATTATTATTTATCTATCAACAACTAGCAGGCGAAATGTTTCATTTTCAACTTCATGTTGAATCTCTCTCTCTCTCTCTCTTACCCAGGCACTGCGCACATCCATCGACGCCTATGACAACTTTGACAACATCTCGCTGGCCCAGGGCCTGGAGAAGCATGAGCTGATCGAGTTCAGGAGGATTGCCGCCTACCTGTTCAAGGGCAACAACCGCTGGAAACAGAGCGTGGAGCTCTGCAAGAAGGACAAGCTCTACAAGGTGCGCCGCAACTTTCCGTTTTGCCGCCCAGAATGATAAATATTGGCAGAATGTTGTAAAATGTGAAGTGACAGATGTCAAGGTCGGTTGAGTGAGCTTTTTTCCTCTCTGCAGGATGCAATGCAGTATGCGTCAGAGTCCAAAGACACGGAGCTGGCCGAGGAGCTCCTGGCGTGGTTCCTGATGGAGGACAAGAAGGAGTGTTTCGCCGCCTGCCTGTTCACCTGCTACGACCTGCTGCGGCCCGACGTGGTGCTGGAGACCGCCTGGCGACACAACATCATGGACTTCTCCATGCCCTACTTCATCCAGGTCATGAGGGAGTATCTGTCTAAGGTGGGTAGGCCAGAGGTAACGGTGTGTGTGTGTGTGTGTGTGTGTGTGTGTGTGTGTGTGCGCGCGTGGTCTATACAGACAAAGCATTGTGAGAGGGTTCTTTTAGGGAGACACGTTAGAGACACCCTTTGCATTTCCAAGATAATTACAGCGAAAGAACAATGAGAAGGTCGATGGGCAAGAAATACCAGTCTTAAGTTGGCTGGTGGGTTAAGACTTGTGAATTCGTGGTCCCATGTCAGACCTGTTCAGATGGGTACACCAAATAAAATCAATACTAAGTTTAATCAAAAGAAATTCTATCATCAGCTGTCCTCCATTCAGGCTCATCTTCTTTTCATCACTGGTGTTTTTCTTTTCATTTCGGTTTCCGTCCATTCGAGCTACTTTTCCCATACAAATGTGCTCCAGAGGAGATTCATAACTGCTGTGTCACTCGTCACGCCATTTATATCTGTTACATGGCCCAAAATATATATATATATATATGTATGACCCACCTGTTGCTTTCATGACACACAAAAGAGCTGAGGGAAGCAATTGCGAAATTTGTTTATATCCCAAACTTGGAATGCCAAGTCGGTGGATTTTATTGCCTCAAAATACACAATATAATACAAGTCACAAAGAATTGTAATATCTGGTGGCTATTTCTGGATGCTTGTTGTTACAAACCCCAGAAAGTGACTTTAGATGGATTAAATACAATATATTGCTTACATTTGTTTCATAACAGCTTATATAAGTGTTTAAAATCACTATAGGCCCTATTTACCGATATATTATACATTATTATGGTAATCTCAAGTCTGCATTTGTATCAAAAAGTGGCATTATTACCCGCATCTCTCTTTCTGAGGGTTTTTTTTGTTTTCTTTAAGTGAAGTCCTCTGTTTGCTCTCTCTCTCTCTCTCTCTCTCTCTCTCTCTCTCTCTCTCTCTCTCTCTCTCTCTCTCTCTCTCTCTCTCTCTCTCTCTCCCTCTCTCTCTGTCAGTTTCTATTTTTGGGAGACTTCCATTTGTTTTTTTTCTTCCTTAAGTTGCCTCTCTGAATTTCCCTTCCAGGTTGATGCGATAAAGGAAAAGGTGAACGTTGAATCCATTTTCTAATCATTCTTTTTGACTCCACTTCCCCCTGTCCTGTAGTCTGTAGTTTGGAGGAGTAAAATTAGCCAAAACTGCATGCCCCCCCCCCGCCCCTCCCCTCATGTCACTTTGCTGCTTCTGATTGTAAACTCAACATCTCCACTCAACCACCTACCAACCCCCACGACACCAGAGCGGGGCTCTTCACCCGTCCCTCGGGCCTCTCCTAGGGTTGCAGGTGTCAGTGACAGCTTTTGGTTTGACTAAATACAAGAAATACAAAAAAAAATATTATTGGAATGAAATTGTGCCAACATATTTTCAGTCATACAAGATCATTCGAAAATTGCTGATGGGACTCGGCATAATTCCAAAATTGCTGGATTATGTTTCAGACGGTCATCCTTAGACTGAAGCAGGTATGAATTAGACTGCAAATACATAGTCTCATAAATACATCATTTTTGCTCATTTCGGTGCAACAGGAACACACACATTAAAAAACCACAAGCCTGAAGGCTTGGGTGAAGGGCTCCTTTCTGGATAACTGGTCACCCGCTGTGGACAGGCTGTTTTCTCACAGACCTGTAGAAGGATTTTAACGTTAAACTGTCATCCTGACTTGGTTAGGGATTGTTCCATTCACTTCAGTAGAACTTTGTACGTGTAACTTTGACACGAAATAGCAGGTAATCACAGGTATTAATAATTCCATAAACGGAAGCCTAAGTCTTTAAGTCTTTATTACCTTCTATTCCATGTCAAAATAGCTGCTGTGAAAAAGGCCAATACCTGGTTTTGTCAGTGTACGCATTTTTTAAATGTCATTGTTCCTGTAACGTGTACAATAACATGAAGGAGTTTGAATCATTTTAGGGGGTGCATGTCTCTCAAGGTAGAATACTTTAACAACTCCTCATTATATCTTTAGATATCATTTCAGTGATGGAATGGCCAATAAGGGACGCTGGAAGAACAGGCCGTTAAAAGTAAAAAAAAAATATATATATTTGCGGAGGGGTGTATTTTATTTATTAGACCTATGTGTCTCTGTGGTCTCATCAAGCAAGAGACAACTCCAATGTTTTAGAGCAAATCACCTGAAGGTTTTTTTTATGGGGAAAAAAATAAAGAGTATAACACGCATGCATCCCCCTCCATGGGTAGCATCCACGGCCCTCAGGCCACGCTAGGAGACATGGTTGTTGGCTGTGCCTGCTTCTGGAAACCTTGAACTGGCTGTACAAAAAAAACATTTCACACTCCCTCCACTTTGTCTCTCTCTCGCGCTCTCTCTCTCTCTCTCTCTCTTTGTTTCATCCTTTCTTTCTTGCACACCCTCGGAGATGAGTAGAACTAAACTGCCGCTTCAGCATGTCTCTCAACCTCCTTCTCTTCTCGAACCAAAGCGACGGCCTGTCTCTCTCGTGATACGGCCTGCTTAACCAGACTGACTGAATGTCCCTGGGAAAACTAGTGTGTAGAGAACTCAACCCCAAACCACTGTATGAGCAAGTCTGTCCTATTTCATTTTCAATTTCCTCAGTGTTTAAGCTGTACATTGTCTCAGCTGAGAAAGCTTTTCTCTGGCTGCGTAATTCTTTGAATCGCTTGTGCTTTCCTTGTCATTATCCTCTGCCACTAAAAGACAAACAAGATAAGAACGGGCAAATGGTCAATCAAATGTGTAATGGGTGCATTTGGAACAGTTCAGTTAATTAATGCCACATTTTCCTCGTCTCTGTTCTTTGAGGCTCCAGTAGTGTGGATCTCAGGCACAAATTAGGCAAAAGTGAGGTGTTGTGCTTCACACAGCCACATGAGGTGTGTTGCCACCTGTGGTCGCCACGACGCCTTTCGAGGTCACTCTCTCACGAATCACGGCGTCCATCCCTCTCTGTCAATTGTTGGTCTGCCTCTGTGTCCACCAGCGTATACAGTATATACCAAAAATGTGCAGAGCAGGTTAATATTTTGCAGAAAAAAAAAAAAAAAAAGAAAGAAACAACTAATGGGTGAAAATAAATAAATTTTGTTCTTTAATGAGTCACTTGGCACTGGTGAGGGGTTGGTTCTCCACATGCTCTACATTTCCAAAATGTTAGAGTAGATGACTTGGGTGGCTGGATGGTGGGACCATTATTCCTCAGTAGTGGTTTGTATTTCGTCTCCCTTCCTAGTCCCTACTATATCCTGAAATAGGTGGCCTCTCATACTCCGTTGCTTGAGAGCTTGAGAGAGTAGCTCTCTAGTTTTAGTTTCTCCCCTTTTGCCTCACGGAGGGCCTCCAACTACATATTAGAAAGGTCTGCCTCCTGCAGCCCATTTTTATTTTTATTTTATTTAAATCTGGACTTTATTCATCTCGCCTGTCAGGAATGGTCCCATCGGTCAGCCAGTGAAATAACCCAGAGGTCAGTTTCTATTTACAAACGAGGCATTTCGGCCACCCCGCCGCTCACCGGCACCGCGGTGCGAGCCCGATGTCTGACGCGGCCCCGCTGTCGTTGTCGTTTGTCCGCAGGTGGACAAGCTCGAGGCCTCCGAGTCCATGAGGAAACAGGAGGAGCAGGCCACGGAGTCTCAACCCATTGTTTACGGTAAGGTGGCCGCACATCACCGCCGTGCATCCCGCACTGGGACATTTAAAGGGAAACTTCAGTGGAGCTCATTTGTAATTGATTTTGTTCCAGGCACACCCCAGCTCATGCTCACAGCAGGACCCAACGTGGCCGTGCCCCCCCAGCAGCCCTACGGCTACGGCTACACAGCAGCACCGGGCTACGCCCCGCCGCCACAGCCCAACTTCGGTTATGGCATGTGAACAGACAACATCCCCCTCACCACCTTCACAACTCGCCCCTCTCCCCCACCAACACTTTCCTCCCATCTGTCCTCCTCTCTGTGTTCCTCACCAGCTTCCCATGGTCTTCTACTCACAACAGGGGGCCACGAGCAAGCGACTGCCCACTCTCGTTCTGAGCACTATTTTTTTATTACGTCGTGTCCCGCTGTAAGAGAAAAAAACATTTCACCGCGTCGAAAGGACTTTTATTTGTATCGTTTGAAACTGGAAATTGGACCACACATTTCTTTTGTTGGGTTTTTTCCCACATTCCATATTTATGACTACTTATTTACTATTTTTCTTTTTCGTGTTTACTTTAATGTCATGTTTTTTTGTTTTTTTTTATTATTGTTTTATGGTTTTACGCAGAAGTGGACTTGCTAAAGCTCAGCGAATAACCTTTGGAGTCGGTGGAGGGGCATTGGATTTTGCACCAGTGAAAAAAATTAATGTAGGGAAGCTCTTACTTTTTTCGTGTGCCGAACATGAGAGCGGCTGACATGGTCTGGTTTGTCTGTATCATTGTATATTCTGAGGAGAAAGAGAAAAAAAAAAGGTTAAATATAATATTTGAACATATATCGCCATTTCACATGGCTATAGTTAGCAACACTAAGTAATGATAGTATATTCTGCACAGGCGTGTAGCTTTATGGAGTTTTAAATGCATACAGACGTATGTCACTCTGTGAATGTGTGCGAGAGAGAATGTGTGTGTCTGTGTGTGTGTGTGTGTGTGTGTGTGTATGAGAGAGAGATTGTGTGACCCAATGGTCTAAATAAGAATTTTAACTCCCTCTCAGCCTGTACTGGGCTGTGCAATCCACCCTCCTAGATGTTAGCTTTCCTTCATCGGTTCCATGTTCTTAGGTGACCTCTTGTGCCGTGCTTGTGTGTGCGACTGTGTCTGTGTACGTGCAAGGACGGGACCACGGCTCCCAAACATCCCCCCCCCCGCCCCAACCGTACCGTGTGTGCGTGTGTATTTACTCTGAACCCTCCTCGTGCTGAGGTCCGTGTATGCCAGGTGCTGTGGTGTGTGTCCCCCTCGGTCACTGTTACTCTTTTTTTTGTTTGTTTCCTGTGTGTACAGATGTGAACTTGACAAATTGAAAACTTTTAGATGGAAACCCCCCCCCCACACCCATCTGTCCTCCACGCCTCCCACCCCCCTGTCCTGTCTCCTCCTGCGCCACTGCGAAGTAACAAAAACAAACACGGAGGCAGGTCGGTGGAACGGCTGGATTAGATCCAGGAACACTCCTGTAGCTTCTGTGTTTAGATGGTTAATGATGAAGAAATTAGATCTCCGTACATCCAGTTCTTTGTTAAGAACGGTCTGAAATAAGAGCCCCGTATTTACCTCGATGTACTTAACCTTCCTTACATGCTTTGAGCTGTGTGTGTAAAGTGTCATCTAAACCCCTAACATAAGTTGAATTCCTTTCTGTTGTCATGCATATTAATAATTAAGGGGATTAAGTGGAAGAATACGACTTAACTGAAAAGGGAAATACTAGCGTAAAAATAAAACAAAAAAAAAACAAAAAAGTGTACCAAGTCTCCTCTGAGGTCAGTCGGTGTGAAAAGTCACTTTTATTTTTGTGGACAGTTTTTTTTTTTTTTTGTTGCACAGATGGCTTTCGACACAAAGAGCAACACCAGGAACTATTTAAACAGGTTCATATCGAGAATCAACTTTATTGGTACATTAGTGTGCATGTTCCACTTCATGGTACTTGAGGGGACTCACAGTACACAGGCCCTGGCCTTCCTTTCCACCTCGCTGTAGTATTTCTCAGACAGCCCCGTCGCCCTGCGTGGTGACCAAACACGTTTAAATTCGCCATATGCAGATTTGTGCGTATGTTACCCACCCTGCCCTCCACTTACTTGAGCTCTTTCAGCTTCTTCTCCTTGAACTCGTTGAGGCGCGTGCGTCTGTGCTGGGCCTCCTCCAGCAGCTGATCGGCCTCCCTGAACACCTCCCTGCGCTTGGCCACGGCCGACAGCTCGCGCTCCCTCACCTGCTGTCGGATGACCTCCGAGTGGCGGAGCGCTCTCTGACGCCGCTTCTCCTCCTCTGACGCCTGTTTCACGATGGCTTCCTGCTGCACCCTGACAGACAATCGGCAAGTAAAGCGCTAATTGTAAAAAAAAATTGTAGTTTTACCATGCTGACTAATACAGTATGTCCTCCTGTAGAAGTGTTTTTCCTTTTTTCTTATGATTTTGTTCTTACTTCAGCACCCTCTCGAACTCTGCCTTTTCCCGCCCGGCCTCCATGGACAGGAAGTGCTCCTTGCCGTGGACCTGCTGCAAGCGAGCCGCCCTCAGCATGGCCTCCTCCTGGGCTTTCTTGACAGCCGACTCCTTCTCCTTTCTCCTCCACTCTCTGTCTGTTCTCTGCTGGTTCCTCCGAGCGCGGAGCTCGTCCTTCCAGAGACACACACACTGGGTGGTTAAGACACAGATTGCGGATCGGTGTGGAAGGGTGCAGCATCTGGTGGTTTTTTCATTCCTGACCTGCTCTGCCTTGTAGTCCTTTGCCTTTTCTTGCTTGGCCCTCAGCCTGGTGATCTCCATCTCCTTGTCCTTCTTGATTCTTCTCTGCTGCGCTTCGTATTCAGCATCTCGCTCCTGCAGAGGTCATGAACATCGATATAAAAGAAATGCTGACAAAAATCGACCCGACTCTGCATTTTCTCCCCTCTATCATGAGTTTTTATGTAAATGTATTTTTTTTTTACCTGTTTCTTGCGGATGTATTCCATATCTCTCATGTCCGCCTGCTTCTCCTCCTCCCTCCTCTGCTCCTTGGCCCGCATGGTCTCGGCGTTGATGCGCATCACCTCCTCCTGCAGAAGCTGCTGCTCCTCCTTCTTTTTCACCAGGGCCTGGAGGCACACCGCCAGTCAGAGGAGAAAACACACGGCAGGGTAATTGCGTGTGTGTCTGCGTGGAGGAAAAGTGCGTCGGCACCTGGAGGTCCTCCACGTTCATCTTCTCCTGGTTCTCTCGTAGCTGCTGTCTCTCCAGCTCTTTCATCTCCTCCTGCAGTTGCCTCTCCTCCACGCGTTGCAGGATCTGGTCACAGATTTTCTGCATCCCACTAGAATGTGACACACCGACGCACAAAATACCAACACCAAACCGGATAGCCTGTTTTTGTGCTCACCAGTAGCAGTAGGAAACCAGTTTCCCCCCCCCCGTTACCTGATCCTCTGCTCTTTGCGCAGCTCCTCGATCTGCTCCGCCGTCTCCAAGGCCCTGCGGCGCTCCACCTCCATCATGGCGTCCAGCCGCTTTTCCTCCTCGGACAGCTCGCCCTGGATCTGCTGCTTCTCCTGGATCTGGGCGTCACGGGTGGCCTGGCACTGAGCTCCCAGGATGAGCTGACGGGAGCCCCACACAGTTGGTGTACATTTTTCCTCACCCAGACAATGTTCAGTTCAGCCAGTGAGGGAGCCCATTTTAACCTTTTCTATTATTTTACCTTGTTGAGCCTTTTGATCTCATCCTCTTGCTCCATCCTCAAGGCGTTGGTCTGCTCCACCAGGTGCTGCGCCCGGGCCCGAGCCTCCACCTCCAGCTCAGTCAGTGCATGGTTCTCTTTGCGGGACAGGTCAGCCTCATAGATTTGGCGCTTCTTTTCCTCAGCAGCTTTCTGGATGACATATGTATAATTTTTATGTGTGTGTATATATATATGTGTATATGTATGAAGATCTGACATTTTTATAGTTTTAGTTCTAACGGGCACGTTTAAGAAGCATTTGATGTTTTTCCTACAATTTCTTCTTCTTTCTTCCTCTGATACGCCTCCCTCAAGGCCTCCCTCTCCCCCTGGGTGAGGAACTGGGATGTTGAGGTGATCCTCTTAAAGTCAGCGGACGGAAGAATGATGGACTCTCCTGAAGGATCCTTCAACGGGACTCTTAACAGAACAACAGAGGGGGTTGTTAGGTGTGTTGGCCGTCGGATCTGCTGTATTCACAGGTTGGTCTACCTGAGTTTGCGAATGAGGTCTTTGGTGATGATTTGAACAGTGTCTCCTGTTTGGTTCTTCTTGGACTTCTTCTTGGAGACCGTGTTTTCGGGTTTGTCAGGTGATATCTGGAGAGAGTTAGTATTAGCAGCATGCCACAAACCCATTCTGACCTTGTGACCTCTCCGCCCTTGCAACAGGGGGCGGACTGGAGCAAACAACCAAGGGCCTAACCCAGCACAGAAATCATGAGTGCTTTAAAATGGTGATATAAGTTGTAGTAAAAAAACAAATATAGCAGAAATATTAGAAACGACACACACACACAAACACACACACACAGACAATCGCTTACCGGCTTTGGGGCCCCGAACAGGGATTCATCCACCTGGGAGGTGGGGGCCCGTGTGCGGTACCTGCGGGTGTCAGCGCCGCTCCTCGAGGTGGTGGAGCCGGACGCTCTCTGCGGGGATAAAGCATCACCAAGCATCCTCCGTCAGCTGCAGAGAAATGAGAGCCGTAGCATTCGTGTGGAAAGTGCTGTGACGTGGAATGCCTCAACCCAAAACTCACCATGATCGACCGCTGGAGTCTGAGGAAGAGACTTTTCTATTTTTTTCTGAAGTTTCCGCCTTATCATTCCCCGTGGATTTGGCTCAAATTGAGTCACCTGCGTCCACAGGGAACGGGACGCTAATGTTTGTTGTCCGTTGCCATGGGAACGGGAGGAGGGGCGGGCCAGGTGACAGTGTCGTCGGGTTTGAACCGAGCAATCCTTGCTATTCATGGTTTGACCGTTTGTGTGTTTGGGGTAAGGGATACGTGGACACATTGGCGCAAGTGAAATCATTTAAATATCCCCACTGTTCTGCGCTGTGAACACGTGCGTCGTGTAAGTGCGTAAGTGACTTTCATGTCTGGGCGGAGCCTGTTTATGATGTGGAAACTTATCGTCGTCCACCTCCTCCTCGTCTTCCTCCTCCACCGACATGACGGGCAGCCCCACACGCAGCACATGAAGCCGGAAAAGCAGAGAGGAGGAGGGGGAGGAGGAGGAGGCGCTCACACACAGGTAGCTGCTTTCCTGTCTTACTGAACTTAAAACTCCTTGTAAAATATACATCTTACTATTTCGCGGCATTGAATTCGATGAGTCGGTTTAAATGATCGTGATATTTCATTCGGATTCTCCATCGTAAATCTGTGCTACTTTGCTGACAGTGAATGTGTGTGTGCGTGTGTTTAGGATCAGCCCAGTTTCACCCCTCCCTCCCTCTTGCACTTGGAGAACAGCCTCCTCCTCCTCCTCCTCCTCCTCTTCTGATCTGCTGCAACTGTTGGACTCCCTGAGTGAATCATTCACCTCATCAGTTTGGCAAACTCACAAGCACAACATCCTGGGAGGCACAAACAACAACGGAGGGAGGAGAAGGTCACCGTTCAGGTAGACGGAGGGACGCGTTTAAAAAAAATAAATACAAAAGAAATGTTATCTGAGTTTATAGGAATCTACACATCAACACAAACCGTGGGGATGTCCCAAAGTGATTGAAGTCCCGCCTGTGACCGTCCAGATTAAATCAGCTGTGGGTGAGAGAAGTTGACCATTAACCTCCCCTACTGATTGCAAACAGCCTGCCGCTCGTCCACAGCCAAAGTTCACTGTCGCCGGCGGCTGACGTCTGTCCAGCGGAGCCACTCGCTGTTTTTAATTCATTTTTGACCAAGGACTCTTGGTAGACAATCTGCTACAGCCATGGCTTCAGCCGGTTACGGATACTACAGAGGAACCATATTCCTGGCCATGTTTGTGGGCTACACGCTGTACTACTTCAACAGGAAGACCTTCTCCTTTGTGATGCCCTCTCTCATGCAGGAGATCACGCTGGACAAGGATGACCTGGGTATGAGACATAATAATAGGAATGTTGACTCTGAATTGTCACCTCTATTTGACTTTTCCCATTCTTATGCTTCCGTCATGTGTTACATGTTCTACCTGTGAGCTTTACAGCATAACTAAAAACTATGTCTGACATAGTGAGGACCTCTGGGTCCTCTCCTCTCCTCTCCACTCTCAGGCATGATCACCAGCAGCCAGTCTCTGGCCTACGCCATCAGCAAGTTCATCAGCGGCGTGCTCTCGGACCAGATCAGCGCTCGCTGGCTCTTCTCCATTGGCCTGTTCGTGGTGGGGGGCATCAACGTGGTCTTCTCCTGGTCCTCCACCGTCGCCGTCTTCTCGGCCCTGTGGTTCCTGAACGGCCTGGGTCAGGGCCTGGGTTGGCCTCCCTGCGGCAGGGTGCTGCGCAAGGTGAGCCACACACGCCAGTGTGACGTGCTACACTATACTGACACCTCTATTTGTATTATGCATACGTAGAATTCATAATATGTAATATCTCTTGTGTCTAAACAAATAATATGACTTGGTTTCAATTATATTTCAGTTTCGCTTATGTGGCCTGTTCAAAATCCTCCGATACAAAACATATAATCCCAAGTGAAACTATTATTGTTTTTTTTCACTAAACAAGTATTTCCATATTACAAATATAGAATTATGAACTGTATTTGAGCATAATCATTGTGCTGTTCCAATGTCTAAATACAAGTTTTACAAAATATATACGATTTGGAAGGTACATTTTAGATTGGATTTTAGTTGTTTGAATATTCACATTCTTCCGGCGCTATTATATATTTATAATGAATTGTAAAATAATGAAACGTTTGGTATTCTTTATTAGCTGTTAACACTTGAAAACTGACTGATAATCAGTTTCATATTGACTGTGTGGGAAAGGAACATAGTTGGATTGAGTATTTTGTATGATCCAGCAGTCACAGTAAAAGTCCAATGAAGAAAATATATTTCAGGCGTTTTAGAATCTTAAATGTCTTTGTAATGAAACTGTATTTGTCTAAACCTAAGCCCAGTCGCCGCGTTCTTCAGTGTTCGGTGCATGTTGTGATGCGTGTGAGCCTACAGGATTAAATACATTTTTAATTGGAAGTTTGCCCTTCCCTTGTTGGACCACACGGACTTTAAGGCTGTCTCGTCATGAGACATAGAAAGTGTGTAATTACAGCTATTCAGTCAATAACTCTTAATTGCACAGTGTCAGTGCTTTTAATTATTTGGTGTAATTATTTGTTTCCCCTCTTATCTGCCGTCAGTGGTTTGAGCCCTCTCAGTTCGGGACATGGTGGGCGATTCTCTCCTGCAGCATGAACCTGGCCGGGAGCTTGGGGCCCATCATCGCCACAGTTCTGGCCGAGACGTACAGCTGGAGGACGATACTGTCCGTCTCCGGAGTGATTTGTGTGGCCGTCTCCTTCGTCTGCCTGCTGGTCATCAAGAACGAGCCCAAGGACGTGGGGCTGCCCAATGTAGAGGCGGCAGCCAAGAAGAGCAAAGGAGGTGAAGCTGATTTATTTTGTTCACTTGTTGATTCATCAAAGTTCCTCAGGTGTGTAATAATACCAGTCAGAAACTAGTTCAGGCGACTGTCCTTTTCAGAAAGTGACTTAATCTAACACACTTTACTTGATCAAATGAAGTAAGCATCAGTTGACACATATGTGTGCACTATCCAGATGTGTGTTTGTTTGTTTGTCCGTTGTTGTGCGAGCTTGTACAGCATGGGCCTCTTGTGTCGTGACCAAAGGTCAGTGGCACGGACTCTGTACCCGGTGTGCTCCTCACATGCCACTTCTGTGAGCCGTGGTCACCCCCGTCACGGGGATGTGTTGTGTTACACCTGTCGTGCGGTGCCGATGGTTCTCACGGATACCAAAAGGAGCGTGTCACCGCCTTTCTGTGTGATTCCTGTTCAGGATCCTCAAGCGATGAGTGCACCCTGTCGGAGTTCCTGCTGTCTCCTTACCTGTGGCTGCTGTCTTTGTCCTACCTGGTGGTGTTTGGGGTGAAGACGGCCTGCACGGACTGGGGCCAGCTGTTCCTCATCCAGGACAAGGGCCAGTCTACACTCATGGGTAGGACAGAGAGATGAAGTATATGACCCCCCTTCTCTCCCTTATCACCACCACCACCACCACCACCACCTCAGTATTAATTATTATTATTATTTCCTGTGGTTCACTGTATTCTTCTTCATAGGTAGCTCATACATGAGTGCCCTGGAGGTCGGGGGTCTGCTGGGCAGCCTCGCGGCAGGTTACCTCTCTGACAAGGCTGTGGCCAGAGTGAGTGTGCACAAAATTTTGGCGAAAATCACCTGAACCTGGACTAAAGCAATTTTTTGGGGGGGGGGGGGGGAAATGCTATAGCTCATAAAGGCACAATAAAAAAAGTCAATTGACAGCCCTAAAAGTGCTAGTGAGTCTGTCTATTTTTTAACAATTCTCCTCATAGTCAGCAAATTAAGTATATTTATGTCTTCTTTCACTTTGTGCAGCAAGGCACGAGAATGTATGGCAATCCCCGCCACTTCATCCTGATCTGCATGATGGCCGGAATGTTTGTGTCCATGTACCTGTTCCGTGTCACCGTTTCTCCTGACAGCTCAAAGGTATCCAGTATTATAATGTCTCTGGAAAAAAAAAGGTCATCTTTAACATGTTGTCTCTCCCCGTACGTTCAGGTGTGGATTCTCAGCTTGGGTGCTGCTTTCGGTTTCTCCTCTTACGGGCCCATAGCGCTGTTTGGCGTTATAGCCAATGAGAGCGCGCCATCCAACTACTGCGGGACATCACACGCCATTGTTGCTTTGATGGCCAACAGTAAGTTGATATGAGTTTATTATGTATAAATAAAGAGCCTGTACAAGCACTTGCTACCTGCTTAATTCCTGACACTGATTTTTAAAAAATATTTCCAAGCGATACCTGTTAGTGTTATTTGTTCATTTATGTAATATACTGAAATTCACAGCTCTCCACGGGACACCCAACTTTGGAGCAGGATCGCATGCACTGCATTTTAATTGCTTATTGCTTATTATGTTCTCCTAAGTTGGTGGCTTCTTGTCTGGACTGCCGTTCAGCACGATTGCCAAACATCACGGCTGGGAAAGGGCCTTCCGGGTGGCAGAGATCACCTGTGGCGTCACCGTCGTTGGATTCTTCCTGCTGCGCAATGTCCGGACCAAGATGGGACGCGTTTCCAAGAAGTCGGACTAAAACACACCGACAACTCATCCTTTGCATCCAGGGGAGAACTGAGCCGTATGAGACATCATATTTTTCTTACTTGATTGTTTGTTTTTTTTATATATACCACAGTGTTTTTCGGTCAGTCATACAGGACAGATGTAAATTTATCTCATGGATGAAATATTTATATAAGAAAAAGGTGCTTCTCAGCAGTGTTAACTGTAATCGACTACACGTTTTATACGTCGCACAATTGGATGTGACAAAGACAACTAGAGAAAAGGTTTTGTCCCATGAAGTCACTGACACATTACGGTGGCCAGAGGACACTACTGGAACTAAGGTGAGACAGTTGAATATTGCGCAATAGTTGTTTTCTGGACATTATAATAATTATTCATAAATGGAATTATAGGAACTACACAACAGTCAGTGTGTTTTCTTTACGAGAACAGTGAAATACTTGAATAAATGATACTTTCTTGTAATGCCTTTTTTGTTTGTTTGTTTAGTTTATCCTCTGTGGACGAGAGACAAATTCATTATCCATGCAACCAAACACAAGCAAAATATGAACGGTTACAACACATGAGTTTAATCTGAAGTATTTACAAGCTGCTGTATTTACAGTGTGTCCAAGTTTCCCAGTTCAAACAAACAAACAAAACAATTCTTAATTTTCGGCATGGTCCTTGTCTATAGAAATGTACAGAATCACCAGTGATCAGCCATAACCGCTCGGGCAGTTTCATGATGTCTCTTTTGTCTCTGCTTTAAGATCCAGCTCCAAAGTTTCCAGCTTTCTCTGCGACCTCCAGTGCACCCTTCAGATTCTGATCAAAGAGTTCACACCTAAAAAAAAAATGATTACAGTGAGGACACAACCAACAGGATGTGTGGGGGTTACATACGGAAGGCTTGATGTGTCAACGGATTTTAACAACACAGCAGGGTCGTCTTACCTGATTGGCATTTCCAGAGAGTAGAACGGGTTCTTGAGGGCAAAATCGGAATAGATTTCATAAATCTTCCTCAACAGCGCATCGATGCCCGATTGTCGAGGGTCTGCCAGCACAATGAACTTTATCCCTGATGGAATACAGGCAGAAAAAAAAACAGCGAAAAAAGATGGCGGTCAGATGTAAATACCAAGTCAGGAACTATTGATCCACCTTTAAGCTCCACAAAGACCCTTTGTTAAAGGCTGCTCTCACCTGTGAGGGTCTGGAAGCAGTGGAGTTTGAAGACGTCTGTTTCCAGCAACTCGATCCCCGAGCTGCCAACCTCAGGAGACAGCTGTGAACCTATGGCAAACAACCTGAAGGGGGGGAAAAAAAGGTTAATTGTTTTTCAGGAATACATACATCTTAATAATGTTACTGTGGAACAGGATTTTAGAATCTCAAGAACCCTGGACGTGGCGAGTGAATTGAATCGGCCTCCATGGCGGCACCCTGCCATCGCTAACTGTGTGTATTACTATGACTATATTTTATAGTTAGTACGAAAAGTGTTAATAACTTACGAGTGAAACATGGACGCCAGCATCAGCTTCTCGTTGGAGCTGAGTCGTGCCCGTCCAAAGCGAATGGACACGGGATAATTTGCGGGGTCCTTCAGGTATTCCAGGATGTCCTTTCCTTCCGCGGTGCTCTTTCCCATCACATCGACTCCATTGATGGACAGTATGGCATGTCCCACTGGAGACGGACAACAAGAACCACGTACGTTATGATGATAAATAATCGGGATCACAACTTAACACTACGGCACATCTAAGGAGCTGTCAACGCAGTGCAAGGAGCAAATTAAAAATGCTATAAATGAAGCATCACAACAGTTGGAAACCGAGCTAATATGGTAATGCTAGCTTGCAGGCGTCACCTCTTATCCCGTCCCGCTGTCCGAACGACACCACCACCTTCTCGTCGTGATGCTTGAGCACCAGGTCCAAGGGATAGCTGAACGTTTTCTCCGCCTCGGCTCTCGGCACGTAGTTGTCATATTGATAAATTAAACCTCCAGCCTTATTCACCACATAGACACTGAAGATCACCATGTTGGCGACGTCAAGCCAGCTGACAACACGGTCACGTGACCTCTTGCGATGCCAGATGACCGGAAAAAAACACTACATTAGTGCGCTTATTCACTCTGTTTTACTTTTATTTATTTTATTGTAAACTGGGTATATGTGTGATTGCTGTGCCACAGTCTGATGGGTCAATATTAACAGTCAAGACACGAAAAGACGATAAAACATTGGATAACTCAATTTCCCATAAGACCTCATTCCTACTTCCGCATGTACAGGTTGTCTAAGGCGCTCGTGCACGGGTGGACTTCCTTTCGCTCCGACATCTTGACGAGGAAACATGGTGAGGACAATCAATCCACGTTTTTGTCGAAATTAAAGAAAGATAGTTTGTGTTTCTGAAATAACACACTGATCCCGATCATTCGGAACAAACGGCTAAGCGGATTGGGTGTCTTACGCTGCTTTAAGCGAGTGTATGAAGACGTCAAGTGTTCTTTAACGCGTTTAGCGGTTGGCTAAGTAGCTACCTGAGCTAACCAGCTAACTGCACCACGCTTTCATGCCGCACTGTGCAGAAAACGAGTTGAACACATATTCACTGGATAGCTTTACTAATGTGTTGAATGTATATGTATGTACTTTATGCGGACACTGATGATGTAGTGTATTGTAACTGTTTCAGTTACTCATAAATGCTAATAGCGAGAGTTTAGATAGACATGGTCAGGCCGCAGACAAGGCCATTCCTTCCCATGTGTCCTGTGTCAAATCACCGTTGTGTTATTTACTGTGGAAATGTGTCCGTGTATTTTTTATGATATACATGAGAAATCGCTATGCAGGGCTCCACGTGGTAGCTACAGTCTTAGTGAGCCAGTACGAAAGGTTATAACATGTCTTGTTTATTTCAGCCTCCCAAGCAAGATAAGAAGAAGGATGCTGGGAAGTCCAAGAAGGACAAGGACCCAGTCAACAAATCTGGAGGCAAAGCCAAGAAGAAGGTACGTAAATGTTCAATCTGATCCTTCATTTCTGTGTTTATATCCAATGTGGATCCTAGATAATTGCACTGCTGATATTCCAAATGAATGCTGAACTACTATGCATATGTCTTGTATCTATATGCAATATTTATAGATATGTACTTTTATCATTTTTACTGCTTTTCTGAGTCCCAATAATTGTTTTGCTGGCGCTTTGTAATGCTTGTGAATGTGACTCTAAATTCTTGAACTTTTCTGAAACATTTTTTTTTTTACTCTTGAGTAGAAGTGGTCCAAGGGAAAAGTGAGGGACAAGCTCAACAACCTGGTCCTCTTCGACAAGGCCACCTACGAGAAGTTGTACAAAGAAGTTCCCAACTACAAACTCATCACCCCCGCTGTTGTGTCTGAGAGGCTGAAGATCCGCGGCTCCCTGGCCAGGAATGCTCTCCAGGAACTGCTCACTAAAGGTGAATGTCCTCTCATTGTCACAATTCCAGATGGTTGGACCAGAGAACACGCATAATGAATTAATGTTGTGTTTCATTATTGGGAATTAGGTTCATAGTCTGTGATGGGGGGGGAATCAAATGCTTTAACCAACAGTACATTTTCTCCATTTACCATTACTGAATAATCAACACTGTTACCTGGTTGTGCCTCTTATTCATTATTCATCTTTTGTAATGGGTGATACCAACATTGCCAACCCAGTGCTGTAACATTGACACTTATGTTGAAATCATTTATTCCCCCTGCAAAATAATCAAAGCAGAAAATTAGATGAAAACAATGCCATGTAAGTGACATTACAATGGTTTAGGGGTGCAATTCGTTTATACCCTGGTATTTTAAGCAAAAGGTTTATTATACTGGCCTTAAATGTCTTTCTATGTGTAATGTTTCCCATATAGGTATGGTCCCCCTGTGTTTGATTTCTGCATTTATGTACAAGAAGCTTTTACAAATTCTCCACAGTCTAATCTGCATCATTCTGATTAGACAATTGTCCGTCACATGAAACACCATTATGTGTCTGTAGGCTTCACTCATGGCATGTATCCTTTGATGTATATTTACTGATGACTAAAATTAATTTCTTGACATAATGTTTAAGATTTTTTGAGATTCCATCTTCCCACAATTTAATTGACACTTGAAATAGCCCGACCTGTCGCACTGACTGAACCTGATTTTGTTTTGTCTTCCAGGCATGATCAAACTGGTGTCAAAACACAGAGCACAGCTGATTTACACACGTAACACCAAGGGTGGAGATGAGGAGGCAGAGAAACCCGAGAAACCAGAAAAAGCAGAGAAAGCAGATAAAGCAGAGAAAGCATAATAAGGTACAACTGCAGAAAATGAACGTCGGTGTGGATTTTTTTAATGAATTGAACATCATTCACTGACTCGGGCTCTTTATCTTGCAGGTTATCTACAGTGGTTTCCTGTTTGTAATGAAAGGTGAATAAAATCTGAAAAGACCATGTTTCATCCGTGTTGTTTACTATTCATCGGTCTTCAGCTACTTCTGCTGCTGGATAATCGATATAAAAATCTGAATCTATAACAGGTATGTTACTTTCCAGTGATAATTCATATATACTTGGGTTTATCTGGTGATAATTTGTGCTGAATTACACAAGTTGAAGACTGGAAAAACTTAAAACAGTATTGTTTGATTATTAAATAAAGCAAAGCTTAAGTCTAGTCGTATTTGCTCAAATATAGGTGATGCTAACCTGGTGGCACATTGTTTTATTCTCAGGAGTAAATGTTTTTTTGTGGAAATGTGACGTGTCCCTATCCCTTTTCCTACTGAAAAGAAACGGTTAAACACGAAGAGCGAACAGCCCAATTTTTTTTATTTTTGCTACTAAATTATTGGGTTAATTGGAATTGAGGGATGGGGCTATTTGTTACCTTCAAATCAACACAAAGTGGCTGTTCCTGATGATCCTGCTGCCCAAAAGGGAAAAAACACTTTTATCAATAGGTAAATGCACATTTCTTTGTTTTTAAATTGCATTCTTTTTTTTGTATGATCCGTCTTGTCTATTTAACTTATTTTATCTTTCTATGATTTTTTGAGATGTGAAGAATCCATCCCCCTTCTGCTTGATGCCGAAAATGTCATTTCAATAGTGCCATGCATTGAATTACTAACAACCTCAAATAATTGAATTCCATGCAATAAATTCAAAGAGACGTCTTGAGTGATCCTGTTTTCAGGTTGAGAGGGATCATCTCCAACTCTGCGTGAGAGATTTATCATGTTCGTCTTCCATTTGTCTGTGAGAAGCCACAGGCATGGTCGGGTTATGAGTTATTGATAAGAAAAGGCACGAAATGAAGACGCTATCTCCACTGTCAGATGTTTGCTCAGGGCATGATAGACGGAGGGTCTGGTGATGGATACTGTCGCCACACATCACTACCTCAAGCATCCACTGGATGCATGATACTAAAAAGATAGACCACCCAGGGCACGCAGGTCATCCTGGCCTCGTGTTGTTTTTTTGAACAGACTTGACATGAAATACTTATTGCAGTAATATTTGCCGTCTTCATTTCCGTCAACCCCAAGCGATAGATTTATAACCATGTTCTGTTTTCTAATGGGTGTACAGGCGTTAATGTGTCGGTGACGTTTTGACGCTAAGCCTGACCTGGTGAGTGGTCCTGCATTGACTTGATGCAGAAATCTTGATTTTCTTGCTCATAAAAGCTTCTTGTGGAGATTGTACCATATTTTTGAAGGGGGCACAGTGGTTATTTGGGATCATTTAAAAATAATTGGTGTCTTCCATGCTGTGCTATGACAATTCACTGTGGGTGTTGTACTAGATTGTTGGAGCCAGGCAGGTAATTGTGTGAGGTCACTTGAAGGTCGTGGGCAATGCGCGCACAGCTACTACGAGTATGACTGCCATTGTTTTTCAGCTGTCACTTTTTCAGCCTTTTACTATTATTATATTGCTTTAGGACCGAATGCTTTAAAGGCTGTGTGAATTTTAAACATAAGCACTCCAGTAATTTGTTTTTTTTGTGTCTAATGACATATTTATATGGTATACAGAGAGTGTGTTGTGGTTATAGTGGCCTGGCTGAATGCGTTGTGACAGTCAAATATGTTCACCTCGTTCCATGGAGTCAGGAGGAACGGCATCAACCATGTCTGTTTTTATGATGACACTGAAAGAATAACCTAGAGACATGATTTGTGTAGAACTGTAAAACAACTGCAGTTTGAAGTTGCTTTTGAGAATGTGCTGCACTGATTGGAAACCCACCCCTTGCTTATGAACACGCTGGGTTGTCTGTCTCAGGTCCCGCCCCTTCCTGCTGCCTGTCACCCAGCACAGAGCTCAACTTCATGCCCGGAGCCATGGCTGAAGTCTCAAATTAGACTGGAGTGCACTCAGCCCTGGGCTGGGCAGGAAAAGTGACCCACTGGTATGTATGACACACAACTGCCTTTATTATGAATGCTCTCTCTCTCTCTCTCTCTCTCTCTCTCTCTCTCTCTCTCTCTCTCTCTCTCTCTCTCTCTCTCTGTTTTTATTCAACTTCTCCACGGATGGTTAATTATATTCCTCCCCCCCTACCTTTCTCCTCTTTCTGTGACTCTACCTCCCCCCCCCTCTCTCTCACCCACTGATGGTGATATTCAAATGTCTGCAGGAAGCCAGAGGGAAGCAGCGTGGAGGGGAGTGGGAGCGCCGTCTCGTGGCGGCTCTCGGGTGAATTTATGGCACACAGCTGTTGAGTGGCTGACAGGCGTGTGAGGAGCACAAGCTCTGCTGCCTCTCTCCGGATCCTAGTACCAGCTCCGGCTCGTCTCTCTGTAGCATAGGAAAGAGGAGCGATCTGCTTCGACACACAACAGTGAGTACCTTGCCTTGTCTTACAGCAATACTCTGTCATTGTTTGTGTTTTTTTTCCCCCAGATAGACCTACTTCTTCTCCTAGGATAAGTGTTTTCATTATGGCAACCTTTGACCTACTGTCCATTTAGTCCTTTTTCTTTTTCCTACCTTCCTGACTTGCCTTTCTCATACTGTGCTGGGATGAGTGTGTTTTTCTTACAGAGGTAGTTTGGGATATGGAGGGGAAAAAAAGTATTTTGTTGCCAACTGTCTGCAGTTTTAACCATACATGGCCATAAATATGGAAATACAAAAATAACTTGGTGAAAGTGCAGCTCGGTAATGTGTGTTATGCGCAACACCTCAGTGGCTTGTGGTTGTTTTGTCAGTGGTACCTCAGCAATGTGTGTATCTGGAGTTTTTTTTTTAATTTAGTCTACAAGGCTGAGTCCTATTTTTAGAAGTTAAGGCATCAGAGCAGAGTGGCGACATGTCCCCGGCCACTCACTGGAGAGCCGGACAGAAACTTCAGCCGGACACGCTGAGCTCATGAACCGTGTTCAGCTGAAGGATTTGAAGTTTTTCTAACCCACCGAAACTTCTGGCGCTGGATCAGGGCGAGCCTTGGCTCCGAGGGAACCCTGAATTCTCTGTTACAAGCAGAGGCGGAGGATTATATGGACCAGTAGTCGGCCTGTCTGACCCCATCAGACACAGAGCCTGACGGGGGTCATCATTTAATTATTAAATTGGCCAACAATCGCCCAACAATCCAATCACTTTTTCAACTTTGAGTGCAGAGGTCTCTGTTTTATTTAAACAAATAGGTTTATGTCCTCAGGAAGCTGAACAAGCTCAAGGCATGAGCCCCATTAAAACCATTCTCTCTTAAATCTCCATGGTCAGCTTCTATTTCCGATCATAATGTCTCATAAATGGAGCATTCCTGGCACAGGAGCTTGCCTGGCTCTTCGGGGAGTGTTTATTTGGGTTGCTATGGAAGGATCAGCCTGTGGCTGAAGTTCTGGTGGTAACGGTGAAACTGGAGCTGGAAGACGCCTTTTAAAAGATCCAACCTCAAAGCTGCTGCTGCTGTTTCCCGAAAGCAAAGAGGCCTCTTAATGCTTTTCGTTTAAAGTAATTAGACTGGGTTCACTCAAATTCATTTGCATCCTAATGAACGAACCCAGAGCTCTTCTCATCCTTAACCGCTCATTTGCCCCAAAGCGCGGAGTTAGGCTGATCAACATGTTAACATGCAAATGATCTGTGGCCGGTATCCTGCGAGGATATTAGAATGGAGAACTCCAACAAAAAAAACAAAAAAAACAGGAGGAATTCCAACGCGGCTGAATCCGCGTTGATAAAGTGGTTACGACATTCTCTCGCAGAAAGTCGTGCTCGCTCTGCTACGTCGCTGAAATTCAGTTTATCATCACGACTCCTCCTCACAAAAACAATTGGCAAATATAAATGAGGTGAGATAGTGACAAAAAAAACGAGCACGTCATCTCTCTCCTTATCATCTTTTCGTTTTTTCCCTTTTGCTTTTTTCCTTTCCCTTTTCAAGCTACGTCCATTTGTTTGGCCTTGAAATAAGGGCTATTCATCACAGGGGGATTTAGTCATAGAAATATACTCGGCCTATTTATACCCCGACGTCGCCTTCCCCGGTGTGCACCGCAAACGGCACGACGCGAGCCCTGGAGACTGTGGGCCTTTATCAGTGTTCGGCAGAGAGCTCAGACCCCGGTGCCACTTCGCTTTTATCCGTCCCCGTCCCGTCCGCCCAGGGCAGAACAGCATTCACCTTCATTATTTACACCAACTGAATTCACGTGAGTTTATCCTCACGGTTTGTCAGCTTGCTTTTTTTTTTTCTTCTTTTTCTCGTGTGCCCGGCTCAACATATTTTAAATGTCAAGAAAGAAATGACCTTTTGGTTGAGGAAGTGGTTTTGTAGAAAACAAACAGTTTTGCCTAGGCAGTAAGATGCAAAAAAAAACAACAACCTGTCCTGTGAGTAAATCAGCGTGGCAACCGGAGTCTGGGCATCATCAAGTAAAAAAAAACAAAGATAGATAGATAGTTTAGATAAGCTTTCCCATGTAAAGCCGCTGGGGTGTGGCAGCACCCCAGACTGTTGGAAGTTTTTTTTGTGCGACGAGAAAAGGAAGAAACCTTTTCGCCTGTCTTATGGACTCTGAAATTATCTACAGCCGACGGCCTTTTCTTGAGGCCGAGCGGCCTGCGTCTGGTTATTAATGCGGATGAATCAACAGAAAGTGACACGGCCGCTCTCTCTGCGGCCCAGTGAGACTGTGCAGACCTTGACTCCACGCTTCCTGTGCTGTGGTGAAATCTGTCCCTGAGGTTCCTCTGTTGTCACTTTGTTAGATGGTTCCAAATCTGCTGATGGCGTGTGTGTGTGGGGTGGGGGGGAAGGGGGTGCGCGGTGGTCCGAAACCGGCGAGGTCACCCGGCACCGACGTGAACCGAATACAGAGAATCACTGTCGTATCGTGACTTCTAAGGCTTGTGTGGTTTGAAATGTGCCGACATTCATCTTTGATTTTTTTTTTTTTTTTGACAGCGCTCTGCTGTGTGGCAGCAAAGTCCTCTGCTCCGTAATAAGTTCCTTTGGCTTTTTTTTTTTATTCTCCCTGCTGGAAATTCAGTCAAGATTTCCGTCTGAAATTGGCCAGATCTTCCACTGGGTCTGTGCGCCAGCTCTGGTCTAATGAATGACGTGCCGGATATACTCTGTGAATAGGGCAACACACAGAGGTACAATTAGGCCTGTTGCATGTATACAATTAAGTTGAAAGGCTGGAGGGATGATGATGCTAAATATTGGGAATATGGTTCCTGCAGGGTGTGTCCGAGTCAGAGATGGAAAGATGCCTCGGGGAGCAGAGATGCACCTCCAAACCAAACCCATAGGAAATATCTGCTGCTTTATATTTTATACCCAATGAAATTGCATCAAATCAAAATGTTGACTTCCTCTTCCAAACCGCCTTAACAACTGCATTTATGGTAATCATATGTAGAGAGCTGCGAATTACAGAGTTAGTTCTACACTCAAAGGAATGAAAGAAAAAGTTGAAAAAAGGCTTTTCACTAAGTACTAGCAGACATGAATCTAAAGTAGGTGAAATGAAAAGTTGCTCTCTCTCTCTCTCTCTCTCTCGAATAGAGCTGCAACAACACAATAATGTCAAATAAATAACTTTCACAAAAGAATTTGACCCCTAAAACATCCTGTACCACACCTGCTCCCAGCACTGAAGAGGAATGTCTGTCTTTGTCGTGTGTGCGCGCGCGTGCGTTCCTCTCATTTTTTTTCTTTTTCTTTTCCCATCTGTCTTCCAGCCGGCAGATGGTGCGGGAGCAGTATGTCACCACCACGCAGGGCAGCAGCGCGCCCAGGCCGCCGCCAGACCACGACCACAGGATCGGCATCTACGGCTGGAGGAAGCGCGGCCTCTACCTGTTCGTCCTGCTGCTCCTCATCATCCTGGTGGTCAACTTTGCGCTCACCATCTGGATCCTGAGGGTGATGTGGTTGAACACGGTGCGTGTGGCACTTTGGGTTCTACCTATACGTACACATTGATCCGGCATCACCTGTTGTTCTTATTATCAGAGGCAGAATTTATCCATCATTAACCCACTGTATGCTGACTGAGCTACTATGTGTTTGTTTATTTCATGTAAATTTGAATTTTTTGGTCTCGTGTCCTAACCTAATTTATGGATTTATTTGATATACTGTCTGAATGTGTGTGTGTGTGTGTGTGTGTGTTTTGGATGCAGGATGGGATGGGATACCTTGAAGTACACACGGATGGAGTGAAGCTGGAGGAGGGCGAGTCGGAGTTTCTGTTTCCCGTCTACGCTCAGGAGATCCACTCCAGAGAAGTATGTTAATCAGGAACACCCCCCCCACACACACACACACACACACGCTCTCTCTCTCCGTCTGTCTTGTTCCCAGTAATTCTCCGACTTCTGTTTGCTCAGTTATGCAGCCTGGCCTTGATTTCATCTCATTGTTTACCAATCTGAAAATCACAACGGGTTGGTGCAAAACAACACCTCCCGTTATCACCTCAGTCTAACTCCTTGCAGAAGCTGAAGCAGTTTTTTTTATTTTTTTTTTATTCCGTATATATATTTATTTCTGACTGGGCCTGTGCTGGGAGTGTGTCGGAACCCCCTGGGTTTGGGCAGGCCCACGCGGGGCACGTGGTGCTGGTGCAGTGAGCTCCCCGTTAGCCTCCGGGATATTTGTGGTGGAAAGTGGTTTATGGCCCGCCTGCTAACGGCAGATGGGAACACTTTGCTGCAGTTGTTTGCATGTCATGGCAATTCTTGCTCACAGCAGCATTTTTTAAGCATTCTCTCTTTATGGGCCTCATTAAAAAGGAAATGCAACCCCCCCCCCCCCTCCGGACTCTTTCCCCTATATAATCTTTGTATTTCTAATGAGATTCAGGATTCTGTGAGCCACCGCCTCGGACGGGAAGAGTTAGGGTCTTAGATCATTTCCGTAGACAGGGCTTCCGCGGACATGTGATTTATTCCCCCCGCTGCTTCAGTTAAACATATCTCCTTTCTGGGTGTTTCATAAAGGCAGCATAACTCTTAACGTCTTGCTTTACTGAAGTGAATTAAGTCAAATGCTTTTGTTATCTGGGACTGATAGTGAAAGCAACTTTTGGGTTGCCAGGATAAGGCTAATTAAGTCAACGATAAAGGTTTGTTAATATGTTTATCCGTAAATAATTGGTCCGCTGGAGGAAATTTCTTTATGAGCTCAAGGAAAAAACGGTGTTGTGCCGGTGGAGCTCCAGCCAAAGCGATTTTGCCGCCCCAAATTTCTCCCGACTATATCCATAGATTATGGACCACACTAAATCCCAGAGTTTCACTTTATAAACACTTTTTTTAATACCAGAAAGTAATGGGGTAGAAAGAAGAAACGAAATAGACAAAAGAACAGGCCTTCGGCCCATTAGTGTTCTAGGCATAAAATAATGAAACATAAAATGACTGGATGGTGGCATTCGATTCAACTCGGGGTGACTAAACCGTTTTTTTGGATGGCTCACACAAAACCACATGTGTGAAACCGTGAGCTTTTTAAGTCTGGATGAAAGTGTTGGTTTCGCCAGTCCGACTCACACGGCAACATTTCTTTTCTTTTCGTCCTTTTTTTCAGGACTCTCCACTGCTGGTGCGCTCATCGTCGAATGTCTCCCTCAACGCCCGTAATCAAGACGGTGACGTCACGGGCAGGATATCAGTCGGTGAGAGCCGAAGAGAGGACGCGCGTTTCCCCCGACCGCGTGCACGCGCGAGCACACAGAAACATGCCGCACTCCTTCGTAGCCAAGTATCCCATGGATGTATGAGGTTAAGGCATTGGCACACTTGTCCTGCAGCAATTCCTCTTCCGACAGTAACAGTGAGGAGAGGCCGTCTTCCCATTTAGAGCTCTTAGTTTTCCATTTAAAATCCGTTAAAGGCAGCATTCCTCTCTCCACCGCTGCTTCTGGATCGTTCCATTTTACACCGAGGGCCCCCGAGGCCTGCGGAGGACCATATTTGTGCGTCTTTTATGGCTCGCTGGCGGCGGCGTTGTGGTATTTTGTCATAATTAAAAGGCCAACTAATGACCCGACTAATTGCGATGTTCCTCTGCACCGCTGTGTGTCCTTGATTTCTGAGCCGTAAAAAGCATATTCTGAGTTGGCCCTCTGTGAACGGAGCGGAAAATGCGTGGTCGGAAAGATTAGATGTTGATTCACAGTTGTAGATGCTGGGGGGGGGGGGGGTTACATTTTGTGTCTTGCAGGTCTGTGTACGCTAATGTCGTAAAATAACCTCAGATATCTTAGCGTTCTCCTTTCTTATCGAATAATTTCATTTCATTCGCTGGTTGTGTACGCATTTGTTGGTTCCACACTTCTGTGTGTGTGGAGAGAGAGGTTTTCACATAATAGAGCATGAATGCAGGAAAGGATAAATCTCAGTGATTTCATATTTTTTGTTGTTGTCCTTGCAGGTCCTAAACAGGCTGAGGGACAAACTCGGAATCTGCTCATTAACTCCAACAATGACCACATGCTGTTCACGGCAGATGGCGACCAGGCTGTGATTGGTCCAGACAAACTTCGGGTCACCGGTAAATAGCAACAGCCGCCACCTGCCGTTTCCTTGGAAATACCGCGCAACTCTGTAAAAAATATAAAAATAAAAGTTCCTCAGAGGGGGGAAAAAAAGAAGACAATATTGACAGCAGATGTGAAGTCCACGAGAGCTGCTAGGTTTGATGGCAGAGATCCAGGAACGTGGGACGGAGACAGACAATTCATTCTCCTCATCACTCATCATTCTCCGTCCTCCAGCTGAGTAAATGAAATGTCAGGAGCTCAGTCATCAACCCAAGCATGTGGGTGAGACCCATCACATGAATGATAGATCTTTTTAAGGCAACTCAATCCACATTTCACCCAATACCACATGTGTGTGTTTGTGTTAATGGAGCTGTGGGTCACTGCCCGCACACTGTGATGGCTGATTGATGGCTGATGGCTTCGTTAATGCCCACGGCCATTTTGGATCCACACGGAGCAGCAGGTGGCCGCAGTGGAGGAGGAGATGTTCTCTAAAATCCTTTATAGCTGGTGTACCTTTGACATTGAGTGATTTTTATTATCCCACGGTTCTGCCTGCCTGCTACATTATGTAATGGTTGCTGAGATATTAGTCAGATCCGGAGTGGTGGACCGAGTGTCCAGCCCGCAGCTTTGCTGCTGGTAGAGATAAAAATGAAATGTTGCTGCAGATTCTAAAAGCTGCTCCGTGTCATTTTCAATTTGAATTCCAGTCTCTGCTATAAAATCTTGATAGCTGATAGGAGATAGATTGATGTATGTCAAGCGCTTGGTTACCAAGTCACCTCTTTCCCCACCAGGTCCCGAGGGAGCGCTGTTCCAGCACTCGGTGGAGGTGCCCTTGCTGAGGTCGGAACTTTTTAAAGACCTATGGTGAGTATTTAAAAAAAAACTTGAACGCTCCAAATGTTGTTGTTTTTTGTGTCACATGTGGTGTTTAAATATTGTATAGGGTATATTCAGAGCACCTGCAGTAAACCCTACCTTTACATTCATGGGCAAATGGAACCTGTGACTGGAGGCTGTATTTATAAAGCTGAGGTGTTTGTCTCTAGGTTGGAGTCTCCGACCCGCTCTCTCAGTATGGACGCACCCAAAGGAGTTCATATCAAAGCCCTCGCTGGCAACATCGAGGCCGTCTCCAACATGGACGTTATCCTGCAGTCAAGTGCCGGAATGGTAAGACAAACATTTTCCACCCCGTTTTTTTATATCCACTACAATGAATTCCTTTAAATATGGATGTAGCATTTTCAGCAACATACTGCTTCACTCTGTCACAGATTTCCACCTAAACGCTTGAGTGCAGTTTAAATTATTATTTATTATACGCCATTCTATGTATTACCTCGCACACGGACCAGTTGACTGACTAGAGTGGAGTGGAGTGGAGTGGAGAGAACATTCCTTTGCAGGGGTCAATGTTCTCCTTTTAAACACCCTCGCTCTCTGCACTGCAGCTGGTGCTGGACGCCGAGACGGTGCGCATGCCGAGTCTGCCCCTGAGCGAGGGAGGGGTTTCTGGAAACACTCAGAGTCTCTACGAGGTCTGCGTCTGCCCCAGTGGCAAACTCTTCCTGTCCAAGGCCGAGGTCATCTCCACGTGCAGCGAGAATCAGGAGTGCTAGCTAGACTCTGATAAGGTAAACGATTTTTCCATCTCTTAGTAGATGCATAATCTGGGAAACAACAAGCACAACTATTTATATCCGGCCTTAGATTTTTGTTATTTTTTTTTACCGTTGATACCACAGACAAATCTATGGTTTCCTTTCAGTTGCATTTATGGCCTTGTGACTATTCCGCTGAATCCAATTGGCACCCAGAACCAAATGTATCTGCATCAGAGTTTTGTGGAGAGGTTTTTACACACACAATATCATGGCTGGGCAATGAGGTGCTGGTAACAGCTTACATCCTATGCAATATTATCTTGTGGTGCAATAAATGAAAGATGCATATCAAGGGCTTGGAATAATAAAAAAAAAAAACTAAAATAAAAATTTGAAATTATTATTGCTCTACGTTTACCCATCTGGCTCCATGCCCTTGATATGTTGTATTTTAGTGTTTAGCATGTTTTTATTTAATTGGAGAAAAAATGCCAGTATATATTTTGTTATTGACATAGGAACTTTTGAGATTCAGAGATGGCATTAATATTTATTTTTCCCACTCAAATTTATATACAATTCAGAGCGACAAACTCGTTTCGTTCTTTATTTCAACTGCTTAATTAGGGATTTAAATACTTACTTAATACTAAGTGTTTAGCCGTTTAGTGTGGTATCAAAATTCTAGGGTTAAATATGGTCTGTTATTTTAAGCCTTTCATATGCTTGTAATTAAGCGTTCTCTATATAAGACAGAAATGTTTGTAACCAGGCTCTGTGATTCATGAAACAAAACACAAACCGGTTGACTGAAGGTACTGTACTCATAGGTTTGGTGTGGTTTTTGATTCTGTGTGTAAAAAAAACAAAAAAAAACTTAGTTTAGGTTTTCCACTTTGCGTGAAAGATGCATAGATTTAATTATTATTAGTCGACAGGAATAAAAGGCACGTACCATGTGCCTCTGTTGTTAAATTAGGTCCACTATGTCAAAAAGGCTAAAATTGTGTAAAGATGACTTATTAGGCAAACTTAACATATTAATAGTGTCTTCAATTATTGGTGGTTTATTTGCAGTCCCCCCCCCCTTTGTCCTGGTATATTTTGATAGTGTCTAACATGTATTTATTAATTCTGTATGTTTAATAAACTGTGCTATTCTTCTATAGCTATTGTCACAGCTATTCCTTTTAGTATACTTGTTAGCTCTTGTGTTTTTCTAATGGGAACTCTCTAGTGCTCTCTAGTGGAGCTTCTCTGCTGTACCAGCAGAATGCACAAAACAGGCATTAGCACTCAGGAAGTTACTCAAAAAATGTAATAGAACTTTATCTCCAAATTAAAGCAGCAAATATTAGCATTGATGCAAATTTAACAATAGGAGAATTTTAAAAGTGCAAAAAGGACAGCCCTCCTTTTGCCAAATGTATAATGTATGTTACACAAGGTACAACAAGGTTTATTCCAGGAGACACCCTCAGCTGATTCACCTCAACTTTGAGATGGAATAGAAAAAACAAAAAATAATATGCACTTTTTTAAATCGATTTTCACTTAAAGACTTAAAAGATGCAGTCTGTGTTTATAGTCCTTAAAGTTAAATGGAAAATAACACCGTAAAAACACACAAGCAACACACAGACTGGTGCTGTTTTGTGTTCCTTACAAACCAAAAAATATAAAAGAAAGTTAACATGCTAAGAGTTGTGCCCAGATTATAGAATATTTATGGCTCTTTATTCTATCATACTGTTCTATTGTGAATATGCACAAATAATTCTGTAAAATCGGGGGAAAAAAACAAACTTAAATGACTTGTTTGAGCAAAAGCTGAACCTTAAGTTATCAAAGAGTCTAGCTCTCTGCGGGGCCTTAGGGTACTTATAGGCCATATGAGCAGGCCATAATGCAAATTCTTCATCAAATGTTACTGCACCGAGAACAACCAATATCTAATAGATGAGAAAAAGTTTTCTCCTTTAACAAGTCACTGGCTATGTTACAGAAAATGTACACATTTACAGAAATTAACCATTTAAAAAAAAAAAGGGGGAAATTTATAAACATAGTCTTGACTTGCTAAGATTTTGCAGATACGACATGTTGCATGACAGTGATGGCGGAACTAATTACAAGTGCAACTTTAAAGTACAATGCAAGTTTTCTCCTTTAACAAGTCACTGGCTATGTTACAGAAAATGTACACATTTACAGAAATTAACCATTTAAAAAAAAAAAGGGGGAAATTTATAAACATAGTCTTGACTTGCTAAGATTTTGCAGATACGACATGTTGCATGACAGTGATGGTGGAACTAATTACAAGTGCAACTTTAAAGTACAATGCTTTTCTGTAGCAGGAAAAAATATATAATAATGTGTGTGTACATATATATATATATGGTTTACAAAAAATAAGTAAAAAGAAAAAAAAAAAGTAGCATATATATTTTGTTATAACTCATAGCAAATTGTCCTCTGTATTGGGGCTTTGGTAAACCAAACATTGCTGAGGTTTTTGTATGTACAGCATATCCTGATATTTTTTTTTCTCCAAATATTACAGCAAATCTATTTTAGCTAAATGCGTTACTGGAGCCATACAGTGACTTACTGTGCATGGGCCACAGTACCAACATGACAGGTGGAAACTGCATATATACCATAAGCTGTCAGCTGGTTGTTTTTTTTTTTCAATATGATGTTAATCATTGTGTTGCACATAGCCAGGGGTCTCCTCTATTGCACAGAGGTTCTATGCATCCCGTTGTTTCATTGTTCATTTATATTTTTTGCTGCACAAAGGTTTCAAGCTTAATGATAATCCGTGCGGTACATTCCATCACTCTCATGGCCACCTCAGATGTGAATCTGTCGTTGGGGATCTGTGGGAAAGGCAGGAGGTCTGGGTAGCGAGTCCTCAGGCTGTCCACGCCGTATCCTTCCAGGATCTGAACGTCTTTGGCGAGGCCCGTTAACTGAGCGTTGTACTCCTCCACTTTTTGAGCCAGGGCAGTGGGTTTGACATCTTTGTCCGACTTCCCTCTGACTGAATAGTCGGCAGCTATGAGTGCGAGCTTGGTGGCCAGGTAGCATTTGAAACAGACCCACTCGTTGGCATTTTTATGGAGATCATTGCGAGCGGCGGAGTAGTTGGCTCTGGCTTGCCTCAGCCACCTGCGGGCTTCCACGGGGTTTCCCACTGTCTTGAAGGTTGGCGGCACAAAGAAACGATGAGAATGTGATGAACCTGCATAGCTTGTGTAGTGTTCCCTGAACTGCCGCCTTTCTGACTTGTGACTCGTTGCTTCTTGGTTCCACGATGAGTAGAACCTTTGAAATGAGAACTTGTCGTGTTGGAAGCGGCTCGATGACGTGGAGAAGGATCTCCTGGAAGCCCTGTCTGTGTTCTGCTGATCAGCCAAAGACTGTTTCTCCATTCTACTGATCTCCTTCTGCAAGTGCTTGAAGACTTCATTGGCGATGTCCAGATTCTCTGCATTTTTGTCTGGATGCCACTTAAGATACAATCGGCGGATTATCTTCTTCCTCTCCGTTTCAGGAAGCCTCCAGGCTTGTTCCATTACTAAGGTCACTTCTTTCAGAATCTCAGGCAACGTATGAAGTTTGATTTTTTTGGGTGATTGTTTTTGAGTTGGGGGTCTGAGGTTTTCCTTGCCAGCAAAAAGCGGAGGGGTTGCTCTGGGACTGGAAGGACAATGGCCCGGGCTTGTAGGCGTCGATGGGGCACTTGTGTCTCGAACGTTGGTGCTTTCCTCTTGTCTTGAGAATTTGTACAAGTCCAGGGAACTGACGATTTTGTATTCACTGTATCCAATGTCGATCTGGAAGCATTTTCCAAGGACACTTGCGGTTTCCTCCTCTTCTCGCTCTACTTCTTGAACAATTATGGCGTATGTGTAGGTAGGCTGGTAGGACCCGTATATGTCTCCACCCTCGGAGTCTACGAGGTAACCCACATATTCCCCTGGATAGAACACATTCATAGGATCCATGAGGAGTGTGTGGTGTATCTCAGCTGGTATGGGTGTTCCAGGGAGGGGTAGCTCGAGTTTTGAAGGCTCCGTTGCGTCATATTTAACACCGAGGCTGTCCAGCTTCTCTGTGATTCTGTAAATGTCATTGCAGCCCAGCATGGCGATTAGATAGGATGTGTCCGAAATTAAATTGTCTGTGGCGGACTTCAATGTCATCGCCAGTGCCAAGAGGAAATTAATGTCTTTGCTGTCTGAATGTTGGATGTAGAGGTGGATCACAGCTGTGCCGTACCTCTTGAGGAAGGCAAGTGTTTCACTGCGACTGTGTGGGATGGGACTGCATCCTTTCACTCTTAACGTTGTCTGGAGTTTCTCAAAACACGATACTTTGAGACCTTCACAGAGTGCTTTGCAGAGACGTATGGCTTTTTCCTCATTCACAAGGAAGGCATTGTCATTCTCGTGTTTCATTATTCGGATCAGTCCCGTGATGAACTGCTCTGATGATAGCAACAGTTGAAGGCGACCCTGTAGCGAGCAAAGGGCTCCGAACTGGCACATTCGTGGAGAATCCTCGTCCAATTGCTCTTCCAGAATGCTACTTAACAGTCTTGGTCTCAGTTTCTGTGGAAGTAGCATGATCAGCTTTGTGTGGAAGGCGTGATCTTTGCCCAGATAGCACTGGCTCATGTCCACAAGCATCTGAACTCCAACGTTACCCTGAACTCTGCTCTTGTAGTGCGGTGCATCGTCAAACACTAACCCACTTGATTTTGCTAATCTACCATCATGGCTTGGCAAATAAAATAACAAATCTCTGAGACTCTCTAGGTCTTGGCGGATTTCGACTGGATCGTTCTGGAGCGACTTGAACAATCCTGAAACAACCCTTTTCACCGTTCTCATTTCATTTGGGTCGAGCTGCTTGCCCTCTGAACTTCTATAAATCCGCCACAGCACTTCAAGATACTGTTTGGTTGACACAACATCCTCTGTGCCAAGGAGTTTGAAGAGTTGATGAAAGGTACCGAGTTCAAGGGGCAATTTGTACAAGTAGGGTTTAAAGTCTGATTCACTTTCCAAATTAATGACGACCTCTTCAGGCTTGAGCAATTTCCAGCCATCTTCAACCATGACAAAAGCCACCCCACGGAGCTGATTACGGAAATCTCCTTTATCCGCACTGAGGAACTCATAAGTGGACCTTAACACTTTGTTCCTTGTTTTCACCATTTCATCGTCTGGACCTGATATGTTGCAGATGTTCTTGCAGTTGCTTATTACTTTCTCCAATGGTGGGTCCAAGCTAACGCATAACATGTTTAAAACTTGGTCAAGTTGTTCCTGTCCCGTGAGAGGGCTCCCTTCCTGGTCCTTTATGCTTGATGGAGTAGCTTTTTCTGGTAGAATTGGACAGGATGTCCATAGCAAGTGAATAATGTCTGTTTGCTTGAATTTTGGGTTTACCTGAGACCCACTGAAACGAATCAGAGGAAGTGTGCCACTTGTTTCTTGGTACTGTGAATGAAGCTTGATTAGTTCTTTGGGAGCTCTCTCGGGACATAGGAATGGTATCATTGAGAGCTCTTTGAGAAAGGAACTCAGGAACAGGTCTGTCCTCTCTTTGAAAATATGGTTCAAGAGAACATCGATAATTGTTTGCACTTTTTCTTTTGCCCAGTTTTCTGTCTGGGCCTTTATGCTGACCTCCTTTGCAAACTGAAGAACTTGCTGTTGGGGTATTTCATGCTTGAGACCAATATTTCTCAGAAAGGGAATCCACGAAGTGAGCAACAGTGTTCCATTCTTTGGCTTTGACACCTGCTCAATCTTCCTGAAAAAGTCACTTGGTATGAACGATTTTGCGGGTAGCATAACTTCAAACACCTTCACTGTCTGATCATAGAAGAACTTGGTTGGTCTGAGTCTGTTTGAGTAGTCGTAGATGAACGACAGCCCCTCCAATTTCTCATAGAGCTGATCTTTCATTTTGCATGATTCTTCCATTGACAAAAGTATCTCCTTCAAGTAGACAACATGTTCTACTTTGGCATGATAAGAAAAACTCTCAAACTTTGGCAGGAGATGTTGAAGGTAGATTTCAATGTCATCGATTGGCAAGCAGCCAAGAAAGGTGTACAGTTCTTTCAGCTGTGGGTTCTCAGCAAGGAATGCAAAGGAGGCTGTTTGAGCCCATTTGTCTATGTCTGCAGTGGGAATGCTTTTAGCCAGAACATAGTTTGCCCCGAAGCTCGCAATGCTGATGTATCTCCCGCTAACTGATTTAAAACATGGGATGAGCTTTAGTCTCTGTACATCCTGTTGTGTGAGGTTAGCTAGGTTGCAGTTAAAATACAACAGAAGGGCCTCAAAGTCCTTGTCGGTGAGGTTTGCTGCTTTAAATGCAGATGTCTGAATCATGTACTCTACAGCTTTCAGGACGCTGGATGGGGTTTCAATGTTTGCTGTGTGCTGGGCCAAAAATTGCATGATGGGATTCTCTTTGATGCAGATTTTGTTCACTGCAAGCTGAATGCAACCAGCTTTCATTAGTGTGTGAAAGACTTTGTCGTTTTGGCCTTGCGGAAATAGGGCAATGTTCATCAAACTCAGAGGTAAAAGTACATCGTGCTCAGGGACAACTATCTTTTCTCTCGTCATGAATTTGGTTCCAGGTAGCAAAGCCCAGTCTTTCAGGATGTCGAGCATCGTGTCAAAACTTGGTTTGGTCTCCACCTGATCCTCTCTGATAGCGATATTTTCGCTGATGAAGATCCACACGTTTTTCAGCCAAGATTCACTCGCAAAGGTGTCTCTCCACTTCACGGGGACCTTTGTTCGATACTCTCTTGCAAGAACAGATCCCAGTAGGTCAGCGAAGCTACTGATGTCGAAAACCTTTGCGACTCCTGCCTTCAACAGGATGTTGCCGTACTTGATGTACAGTGAATTCATGAACATTTCTTTCTTTGCGGTGACAAGCTCATGGTGTGACGTAAGAATCTTGGGTCTCTTGGCATCAAACACCTGAAGCATGTTGTCCATCGTCAACAACAGAGGCAAACCCTCAATTTGGATTTCATCTACTTCAATGTCTTTGAAGCAGTAGTCGAATAGAATCTTCAAGTTGTGAACCAGTTTGTAGTTGGACTGTTGGAGCCGGCAGGGGAGTTTTCCCACTTGGCAGGATGTGTCTGGCGACGAGAAGGTGTAAAGGAAGTGACGCACATCCTCGGGTGTTACATAATTGACTGGTATCCCTGCATCCTCCAGACATAAGTAAAGATTTGCGGTCTCATCACAGCTGTGAACTAAGTTGAAACCAATGTCCAGGAGCAACGTTTTTAGTCTGTAGACATTTTCTGCCACTGACTTCCTTGAAGTGATGTTGTACTCTGTGTTCTTCAGGTGCTGAAGCTCGTCCTGCAGCAGATTATCGAAAAAGGCTCTGCCTTTCTTTGCCGTGGACGTGTTCACCCATGAAATGTAGATGACAGAGTGCATGTCGGTGTTGTCGGTTTGTGCTGCTCTGACTACAGGAAGCAGACGCTTCAGGTCAGAATAGATGCAGCTGTACACAGCTTTGACGAGGCAGTACCAGTCGGGCTGTATATCGAGTCTGTTTACCGGAAAGAAGAACAGATATTTCCGCAATGCATCTTTAACCACATGAAGTGGGGTTCCTTGTAGTACCGTCATGGTGGGATCTGGACCTGGGAAGTAGCGACGCTTGAGCTGAATCAGCAGTTCTACACACGCGGGGGCTATCAGGGATGTCATCAAATTATTATTCCAGTCACTCCTGACCCCTACGCCATTGTCATCTCTCCACAGATTTCTTCTAGCAGAGTCTAGAGCAAAATGCCCATTTACGTGAAACGGTAACCCAGTCTCCAGTGAAAGCGGCAGGAAGCAGAAAGCTCTGTGGTGTTTTTTGTAGTTGTGGCTTACACATGCAGCTACCCCCCCACGTGGAAATAGAGTTATGTCTTCATTTTTGTGAGCTGAGATCACACTTTTCGAGACATTTTCGATATTGGGGAAGCCGGATCGGTTACAAATCATCCATGTGGTCAAATTTCCCTCAGTGTCCTCTATGTCCATCGTGTAGGTTATCTGTTGGGCTGGTATAGCTGTGAGTTGTTTCTTTTTGGTCACACTGTCAATGACCGAGGCATGAAACTGTTTGCGTTTGAGTCGATCACCATCTGTTATTTTGGCCGTCACAGAATAGAGCACTTTAAGTTCTCCAGACGCACTGTCGATTTCGCAGATTGATATTTTCTCCATGTGGTTGAGGAACATCAGCAGTTCTGCGCCGTCCGTTTTTAACTTGTCCAGGAGGTTTTGCACCATTCTGTCTGATGCTGGGACTGAGCTGATCTCGGAGGTCTTTGACATATCTGTAGAGCGGATGGGGAATCTGAACATTGTGCTGCGTTCCAACTTAAAGTTATCTCCTAAGTAAAGATTTAAAACGTCTGAAAATTGAGATCGGAAGTCAGAGTCCAAGTCTCGAAACATTCTTCCGGGACTGACTGATGTAGCTCCAGGTGCATACTGGGCGTGTGGATCAAAAATGCACAGGATGTCATTATTTGAGATGAAGGACGGGCAATCTGTGATGTGATAGACCGAGTTGAATCCTATGCCATACTGACCAGTTTTGCCTGGATTTGCTTCTTTTGTCCCTCTTCCCAGATTCTGTATACCCCTCATATCATCCTCTGTGAAAGGCTGATTATTATATACACAGAGCGCAGGGCCTTGCATTGGTATCCATTTATCATCAAATACTCTCTCTGTGGGGTGTGTCCTTGGATCAAAAACAAAGTAAATTTCTGTGGCTTTGGCATCGTCGGCGTTCTGAAGCAGCTCTTTCAGCATTTCTTTTTCTGATGGGTAAGCATTGAGAATGCTTTTAATTCTGCTTGTGAGTTTTTCTTTCTGTCCAAACTCACTCCCAAGTGGAGTGAAGCAAATGTTTGAGGCGTACCTTTCCAAGGCTTTGTGACGTTTGGGGACAGCACCTAGTTTAACGGCCACCTCTCTTGGAATATCTCCGTGGCAGTATTTCACAGAAGAGTCTCTGACTTTGATCCAAGGGCAGTCGTTGTAGCAAAGTGATTTGGATTGCTGCAACGTCAGATTGGAGTCGGGCAACATTATCCCACCAAAATTCGATTGGCAGTACTCTTGATTCTTGTCTCGTATCAAGCTCCACACCCCTTCGCTAATGATCCTGCGACACAACTGGAAGTTGTCCTCGGTGAGAGCCCTTCGCCCACATTCTTGCTTCACACTTTCAAGTACTGCGGAGAAATCATCCACTGTAAAACTTGGCTGTACCCCAACGTTTTCAAACAGCTCGCGGCAGCTGTTCCTGTATTTGTTAGGGAGCTGGTAAAGATGTGGTGCTGCGTCAAAATTCAGGCGGAAGGCAACTTTGGATGGATTGACATATGTGTTTTCCACCAGAATGGAATTGAATGCTTTCAGTTCCTCTGTTATTTGCGCTTTGGCAGTCTGATCCTGTAGCATTTCTTCATGTAAATACTTGTAGCAGGCATTTGTAATGTTTTCCTGATATAGTGTGACACCATCGAATGACTGGGACAGTTTCTTGAGCTGACTGATGACTAAACCAACTGATGGCTTCTTTATTAGACCGAGACAGTCTTTTACAGCCAGTGACATTGCGCCACAACCTTTGAAAGATGGAGAATTCTCATTGAGGATTGGCTTCATTAGACACACGGTGTCTTGATGATCGGTTGTGAATAGTTCTCCAGCAGAGAACATTGTTGTTGGGGAAAAGTCGTTCCCGTGCCATGGTAGTGAGAACCCTGCAGGTCTTGTCAGAAATGGAAGGAACCTGATGCTTCGTAGTTTTTCCAAGAGCTCAGGTGCTGCCGCATCTCTCATCTTCAGCTTCTCATCGACGAGACTGAGAAGGATACTACTACGAAAGCATGCAGCTGCGTGATCACTTTCGTTAAGGCTGATAACAGACTTAACGCGTTCAATCAGGTCGTCCCAAAAAAGGTCATCTTTTACCATGCCCAACTGCACTAGCTTCACTAAACACACAGGGTTCAGGTAGTCTTTAGAAGTCCCTTCAGGAAATCTTCCATCATCGCTGTTGTACAATTTAGCAACTCTTCCTTCAGGATGAATAAGTCTGGAGGGTAAAACCAGCTCCTTGTTGGGGCCAGAGCACGGAACACAAGGAGTTACTCTGAGGATGGATGCAAACTCCTCCAGTTTCTCATTCAAGACATAATGCATCAGGGGATCTCGGAGTTCTTCGTCAATTCCCTGGATGTTTGGGAAAAAAACGTCCGAAAAGAACTGCTTCTCTGTCAACGTGTTTTCCATCAATTTCCCTTTGCATCCCGCATCATCAAATCCCTCCTTCACCCAGTCAGGCAGTTCAACAGCACAGAGGTTTTGCGAGCCACTCTTCTTGAGGTACTTGAGGAATATCTTGAAAGCAGCGGGACCAATGTCTGGCCTACAGAGTAAGGCGTCATCTAGAAATCTAACGTACTTGATTGACACCCAGATTTTTCCGTCTGAAAAAACCTTGGCGTGCTCACTGTCACCTCCCTTGGCTATCTCTTGGTAGATGCCCTGGCTGATCAGTGTGAAGTCATCGTGCACCTGACTTGGGTCTGGCCATGCTGCATAATAGTTGTAGTTGAGTAGTTCTTCATTTTCAGCCATTGAACGTAGCATTGTGAGTGCTGCCAAGTAGGCTTGGACAATGACATGTCTCATGAACACAGAATTCCATTGTCCTTTGGTGTCTGTCTTCCAGATCTCTTTACGGTTGGAAGTTACCGCAAAGCAGCCATTGATGTGGACTGGCAGGCCTGTTTTGATTCTGAGAGGCAAGTAACAAAACACCTCTCCAATTGGTGTGACGTTTGTCTTTACTGCCCATTTGCGATTCTCTTCCTCCGAGAGAAGAACGGCAACTCCTCCACAAGGCACTAGTCCAAGTCTTTTTCCACCATCACTGAGAGAAAACTTGAGTGCTTCAGTTACATCCATGCACGAGCAAATGAGCCAGTTGGTGGCCTCGACCGCCTTTTGAGGCATTTCATCTGTCAGTCTTCTTGTCTGAACCCCTTTCGCTGCCATCTCAAAGTACTGGTTGGGATCTTCGTCTGGACCTCTGAACAGTGGGGAGTGAAGATCAACTATGCGTTTGAACACATTATGAAACTCCTCGACCATAACGCGTATGATGCAGCCGGACTTGGGGATATCAGCAGGTACCTTGTTGGAGCTTGCTACTTTCTTCATAACCTTTGCTGCAGATTTCAGGATACTCAGAGGTCCGTACGAGGCTTTGGACGACCACACACTTTTATTGATGGTCACAACATCTTGCGCTCCCGCTGGATTTGGTTCTTCATATTTCTGGTATTTCAATACCATACTGCCAACATGCTGTGTGAACAGAATGAACCGATGGCCACATATGCTGAATTCATCAACCAGGGAATAGACGTCAGTGGTGTTGTAGTACAGGCTGCTAATTTCACTGACTGAGGCTTCCTGCTCTGTTCTGAATGGAAGTCTAAACAGTGTGCCACTGTATTTGTACGGGGTGTCTTGAGTGAGAGGAAGCTGGCAATTGAAGACATTAATGAAAGGTTTGAACTGGTTGGGGAATTTTCTCAGCCTTCTTTGTTGCTTGCTCCAGTTGATTTTTATCCCTGGATTAGACCGGTCTCTGATGTGTTTGCTGATGTGATTGATGTTTGGATCGAACATGATCATGAACTCTCTGCTTATGATGATTGGGATGTCGGTGATGTGATAGACCGAATTGAAGCCCAAGCCAAACTTTCCAACTTTGTCTGCTTCACATCTCTTCACTGAGCCACCTAGCCTTGTGATATTGAGGAAGTCTGTGTCTGAAAATACAGAGTTGTTGAAAGACCACAACGAGGGCCCGTGGCAAACAATCATACCAGGGTCGAGGAGATTCTCTCGGATGTCAGTGTTTTTTCTCATGTCAATGAGAAAACTGCACTCGGTTGCACTCGCGTCATCGGCATTCTGGAGAAGCTCTTTAAAAATGTCCGCTACAGACGGATATTCCTCCAAGATGTTTTTTATTCTTACCGTCAGAGGTTCTCTTTGACCGGATTGTTCAAAGCCGAGGTTCTCCGGGTTTATCAGCCTGGTGCTCAAACATGGCACCTTTAGCCACTCTGCGGTTTTCATCGGGATGTCATCGTGGACTAACACGATGGGCTCGGATGCATCCTCAAGTAAATCGTTCAAATCGTCAACCTTGATGTCACAGTACGCGCATTCATGAATGGGCTTCATGGCTAATTTGCTGGGGTCCTTGTAACAAAGAATTGGCACATGCATGTCAGTATCCACAGTTATCTGATTGCTGTACAGCCACCTGAGGATGTTTATCAAAAGTAGGATATCATGTTTACTTTCTTCCTTGGTGATCTCTCCTTCACATCTTTGTCTTATGGTGCCGATGACTTCAAACACGTGGCTCGGTACAACTTCTTCAACTGAACCACAAAACTTGAACAGTTTGTGAAACTTTCTGATCGTTTTTGGCAGGGAGTAGAGGTAAGGCTGCAAGTCTAGATCAGGGAGGGGTTTCAGGACGGTGTGGCGAGGTGATGAGAAGGTCTTTCCTGTCCACACCCAATCAAAAGGCAGTGATTTCATTGCTTCTCTTGCATCCTCGAGGTGAGCCTGCATGAAGCCGTAAATCTCGAACAGTATCTGCTGAAACTGATACCAATCCTCTGTGGTAAATGCTTGAGATTTATGCCAGTCATTCACTGCTTTCAGGTGTTGCAATACCTGATCCACCTGTGGCTCTACAGTAAGCTTCAAGGCCTTCTTCATACCCGCAGACGTATGTTCAACCAGTGCTACTGAAGATCCCACAAGCACTGCATGGGATATGTCGCACATCTCAGACAAAGAGCAGATATTTTGAGTATCTCCAACCCAGGCAAGGGTTTTGGGGTACGTGGGGGGTCTATCCTTACAGACCGGAACCCATTTCAGCTTTAACAATGATGCCTGAGCATCAGCTGATTTGACCAGTTTGGTCTGTCTGTTAAGTATCTGCAGGAGTGTTTTTGCCTTTTTGATTATGGAATCCCAATCAGGTACTTTGCTTCTTTGTAACTCCTCTATCTTTTTGGCCACACGGAGTACATCTTTTTCACTGAGCTGCACTTCGTTTCTTAGTCCCAGTTGTCTGAGAGAATGAAGAATATCCGAGGAAGAGGTGAATGTCTTTGTGGGAAACCGGGTTTTCTCTTCCATGTAGAACAGATTCTGTAGAATCTCCAGCTCAGGATCAAAAAGATCTGCAGCTCTGACTGAATTTCCACAAGGCAGCTGAATACATTTCAGAGCTGAAAGCCATCCAATCACCAAAGAATTTTCATTCTTTAAAAATGCCAGGTTTTTGAGTGCCCAAAGCATGATTTTTGTTATCTCATCCATTGAGTAGAACCCCCTTTCAATATCCTGGATAATACATTTCAAACATTCGGTTGTTTTCACCTGTTCTACATTTACTATTTTGATGAGGCGGATTGATTCCTCATCTCTGCAACCCACGAGATTGACAGATAATTTCACATTGGGTGGGTATTTTGCCCGATGATGTAAGGCTCTTGCTCCTCTTAGCGATGTAAATGTTGGATTGCCTTCAGAGCAGGTGCCTACTTTCTCAAAGATGGAGAGTTCAAGCAGGGTATGTTTCTCTTTCTCTGTAATGTCAGATAGTCCCGCAAGAAAGTTTCTAAGTGCAATCTTATCTTTGATTGAGAAAGAAGAGACTTGGCTGGATAACCGTTGTGTTGCCATTCTATGCATAATTTGCAAGAGCATACCAGGAGAGGAAGGATGGATGTAATTCCTAAGCAGCGGGTGCTGCAAACACGAATCCAGTTTTTTTATCACTACTCCTCCAAGACTCTCCATGATATCGACAAGATTTTCAGAAAGCGGCGCCTTCTTCTGATCCACATGAATTATGGGGGATGGAGTTTTGAGACGTAGAAGCTTGACTTTGTCCATGTTTTCCTCAAGTGGCACGCATGGGATCAAAGGCATATCTTCAAAAGTACTTAGGTCCTCAGCAAAATGAATATAAAGATGCTTCCAAATGATCTTCAGCCAGGAAACTGTAGGATGTTTCAACTCTCTGTTTCCTGGTTCCCAGTGAACGATGAAGTCTCTAGTTGGCCAGGCTGTTGAAAGGATCTCCTTGATGAGTCGAGCTGATCTTTCAGGGTTCAGGACTTGAAGCTGACTGCAAGGTCTTCCTGTTTAATACACAAGGCAAACATAATCTTGTTATTTTTAGAGGGGAGTTACGAAATGCTATATTTCCAACTGGCAAACATGTTTTTTGATGTTTTGTATTTTTTTTTTTACTTTTTTGCATTTTTGGCAATACTATACTATTCTATGACGTTTTTGGTCTGATGTGTTTACTATGACGTTTTCACTTTTTTCAATTTATTTTCGAATCGACCATATTTTTAGGCCCCGTCGATATTACTGAGCGATTTCCAGTGTTTTGAAATTTTTGACCGACAAAAGGGAGTAAAGCGATTTTGTAACGTTTATAATGACATGCTATAAGAAGTATTCACTTTATTTTTGCATCTACCC